>QJSC01009461.1:327473-383757 GCA_003697955.1 Calidris pygmaea
GTGGGGGATGTGGAGGCCCGAGAGGTGGGTTGTGGTGTGGGGAGGGTTAGAGAGGAGGCTGGGGGAGGGGGGGAACCGGGCATGGGAGGTAGTGAGGGGAGCTGTGGGAGTGAGGGGCTGAGGGGGAACAGGTCCCTGGGGTGGGAGAGGGGGTAGGATGCAGACAAAAATGGGGAGGGACAGGCTGTCGATGGGGGGGGTGGCCTGGGATGGAGGTGAGGGAGAGGGGTGGGAGGACACTCGTGCTGGCCCTCGGGCCCAGGTCTCACCACTGAGGGCACAACCCATGTCCCTCATGGCGTGGGCTTCTCCAGGGCGCCAGTGCTGTTTCCTGTCCTGGTGTATGGGGTCCATGAGGAGTGATCCCAGATGGGAGAGCGGGGATGGTGCTGGGCTCTGAGGTGCCATCAGCTGGTTTCCATTCTGTTCCTTTTCCTTTCTCCAGCGCTCCCAGCAGCTGAAGCGTTCAGCGTGGCTGGCCCCATCACCGTGCCGCTTGAGCTCTGGCCTGCCCGTGAATATTGGGGTGCTCTTTGTGCCGCAGCAGGAGGCTTGGGTGGTGGAGAGGATGGGCAAGTTCCACCGAATCCTCGAGCCTGTAAGGAGCTGCTTTTCTCCCCTTCTGGATTCAGCAGGTTCCTAAAGCTGTAGCAAGGCGCGTCCTTTCCGCGAGGATTTGGCGGATGGTGTGCTTATTCTTCCAGATTTTTGACTGCCTGTAGACTTAATTTTGTTTCGTTGAGTGTTAAAAGCACTGAAAAATTTAAATTTCTCCCCATGTGTAAAGCATGTTTCCTCTGCGTGCAGCATCTGTGTGCACAGCCCTCTCTAGTCTGGCTGAGCTCTCTGGGTGAGAAAAGCCCAGAGAGCTCCGAGGGCTCAGCCATCTAATCCTGCCATTTTCCCAGGGTTTGAACTTTCTCATCCCTCTCCTGGATCGGATTCGTTATGTGCAGAGTCTCAAAGAAATCGTTATTAACGTCCCGGAGCAGTCAGCTGTCACCCTAGGTAAGGAACAGCTTCTGCGTCCTGCCCCGTTCCTTCTGTTTTATCCCAGGTGAGGAAGGGACAGAGTGAGAGAAGTGGAGATGTCTTGGTCTCCTGCATTCAGCCCTGTCAGCCCCCAAGACCAGGGGACCCGGTCTTGGCCATGCTTCTGGCTCTGCAAGGGGGAGAACCCCAGGAGGTCCCATCTGCCCTCTCAGAGCTGTGGCTGCCCCTTCTGGCTGCGTTGCACCTAGGCAGGAATCAATTTCTCAGATGTTTTCCTGTGTTGAACCACAAAAAAATGTCTGTGTCTCTAAAAAGTATTTCAAATAAGGTTAACGGACGACTCTTGTTAAAATTCTAGTGTTCAGCTTTTTGGTTTTTGTTTTTTTTATGTTTGGGGTTTTTTCCCCTTCATAAATAAAGATTTGAAGATAACTACAGTATGAAATGTTTTGATCTGGAGAGCTGAGACTTGCCTATTAAAACATCAAAATACAGTGTTTTCTAGGGAACGCCAAGGTCTTGTTTACAAAGCCTTTTAGATGAGGGAATCCGTTTCAGCCAATCCCTCTTCTGTGCCGTGCTGTGGGGAACCAGGAGGGGAAGGGGTGACCCTGCCCAGCTCCGCCAGTTCTGTCAGGGGAGAGGGGAGTCGCCATGCTTTGTCCTTGCTGCTTCAGGACGTCTTGTTCTCTCCCGACAGATAATGTCACCCTGCAGATTGATGGTGTGCTCTACCTACGGGTGATGGACCCCTACAAGGTACCCTCCCTGCTGCACCCACACTCGCCCCGGGTCAAACCCTGCCTTCTCCTGCCGTTCCTCTTGGCACTGCCGTCGACTCTTTGTTTTCTGCTTCTGCTCTCCAGGCCAGCTACGGGGTGGAAGATCCAGAGTATGCAGTGACCCAGCTGGCCCAGACCACCATGAGATCTGAACTTGGCAAGCTCTCCCTCGACAGAGTGTTCCGGGTGAGCTGGGGAGGTGGAGCAGGAATACGTCCTCTGCTTGGAGGGCTTCTGGCTTCAGCTTCAGTTGACCTTTAAGTGAATCCTTGGAGATGGGTCATGTTTTGGTTATTTTATTTTGGTTTGGCTGACCTTGGCCCACAAGGGGGTGTGTCTCTGTCTCTCTCCTGACCCCTGTCTCCTGCTAAAGCCCCTCTTGTTGGCTCTTCGCCGTTTCTTTTGTGCCTCCCAGGAGCGGGAGTCCCTCAACGCCAACATTGTGGATGCCATCAACCAGGCCTCTGACTACTGGGGCATCCGCTGCCTGCGCTACGAGATCAAGGACATCCACGTCCCCCCGCGCGTGAAGGAGTCCATGCAGATGCAGGTGCGGTTCTCTGGCAGGGCGGTCTGGAAAAAGAGGGAAGTCTCCCCTTCCACCCTGAACCGTTGTTCTCCATCCAGAGCTGGCAGCGCTGGTCCCTCCTGCGGTGAGGGAAACCTGTTGGCACTTTGGCTGCCAACGTACAGCTCTTGAATCAATAATTCCCTTCCTTACTTTGGCAGTGGTGGCCCCTGCCTGGTACACGCAAGCCCTGCCAGCTCACTTTAAGGCTCTGTAGGGAGCAAATCCCAGAGCTCTGAGGGTCTTCTCTTGAGAAGAGCCGGGCTCCAATCTCCAGGATGGAAGGGGAGGAGGGGGCAAGCGGCTGTCTGGTTTGCTGTGGACCAGGCTGCAGGGGGCTGAGCAGCGTGAGGAGCAGAACCAGCCCTCACCAGGGCCCAAGACACACAGGAGCGTGTCCTCGCTGCGCTTGCCCCGTGGCTGGGATTTCCCCAGCGGGGTGGTGGCTGGCTGGAACCTGAGCTGTGTCTGCAGGTGGAGGCAGAGCGACGGAAGCGGGCAATGGTGCTGGAGTCGGAGGGGACACGGGAATCGGCTATCAACGTGGCTGAGGGGCAGAAGCAGGCCCAGATCCTGGCATCGGAAGCTGAGAAGGCCGAACAAATCAACAAAGCTGCTGGTAGTGCCTTGGGCTAGAACCTCCAGGGGCTGGGGGATGGGGGATGGGGGATGGGTAGCCCTCTGCCACCACCCAGGGTGGTGGTCCTGGGGAGGGACCACATCCCTGTCTGTGGGCTAGGCTTCTTCAGCCATGCTTGGTCCTTCCCTGCTGAGTCCCTCGGGCTGAGCTCCAGTTCCTGTTGCTGCCCCGCAGCCCAGGGAGTCCGATAAGTTCCTTGCAAGCTCTTCGTGGTGGTTCTGACAAGCCTCCTGGTGTGGTTGGTTGCAGGAGAAGCCAACGCCGTGCTGGTGAAGGCCAGGGCCAAGGCGGAGGCGATCCAGCTCCTGGCAGCCGCCCTGGCACAGCAGGTGAGCCATGGGGCAGCCAGCACTGGGGGAGGTGACACCACAGCTTGGGCGTCACCTGGCTCTCTCTTGGACACTTCCATGGTGTCTTCAGCAGCATTGAGCAAGGAATTTGGCTGTCTCGGTGGCTGGGGAAGGGGCGGGGAGGGGGTCTTGGTGGTACCTGTCTGGCTGCTGAGCCTCCTCCCTCTCCCCCCAGCACGGCAGCGCCGCTGCCTCGCTCTCTGTGGCAGAGCAGTACGTGAGCGCCTTCTCCAAGCTTGCCAAAGATTCCAACACCCTCCTGCTGCCCGCCAACGCCGGCGATGTCACCAGCATGGTGGCACAGGTCAGTGTGGCCAGAGGCACCCCCTCCCTTGCCCGCAGGAGGTGACAGGGGCCGCCAGGCGGTGCCCAAGCCCTCTCATCTCCTCCCCCATGGCTCTCTCCTTCCCTCCAGGCCCTGGGGATATACTCCACGCTGACCAAGCCCCAAGCTGTGAAGACCCAAGAGGAGGTGCCCCCAGCCCGTGAGGACCCCCAGCCTCCCCCCGTGGACATGCTGAAGGCAGAAGAGACCAGCTCCAGCTAGCGGGGCTGGGGGGGAGGTTCCTGCACCCCGGCAGTGCTGTCCTGCTGCTCTCCAGATGTTCTTCTTCCCTCGGTCCTTATTTTGTATTTGAACTTAAATCATGTAATAAATAGTAGGGGTGCTGCTGTGGCCCATCCCCTCGCCCTGGAGAGCCTGACCTGCCCTCTGCTGCTGGAGGAGAGAGGGGGGCATCCTTCCTAAGAGGGCTCCTGCTGGGGAGCTCCCACAGACACGCAGTGATCCGAAAGAGAAGCTGGGGAAGCCCTGTGCCGGGAAGGATAATCCTTTTCCTCGGGGGGAGCGGGGAGAAACCCCTCTCCCGGGGGGAGATCCTTCACCCGGGGACAGAAACTCTCCACCATCACCCCCTTGCTCTCCTGGTAGCAGCCGCTGTGGTGCGCAACGGAGGGTTCACCATTATGAGAAGGGGGCGTGTGTATGTGTCCCGCTCTGGCGATTAATGAATTAATTAAAGCAACGTCCCCGCCGAGCTGGGGCGAGGGGGAAGAGGGGGTGCTCGGGGTGTTGCCCCCCCCTCCGCGCAGGCCCTAAGACCTCCCGGCCGCCAGGGGGCGCTGTCGCCCGACGCCGGCCTCCCTGACGCCGCTCACGCTCAGGCGGCGCCAGACGGGGCGCTTCCGGCGGGGCCGCGGCGGCCGCAGGTCGGGACTGGGGTGTCCGAGAGGGACCGGGTTGGGGGGGGGGGTCTGAGAGGAACCAGGGGGCGGGAGGTGTCNGGTGTGAGGGGAGCCGAGGGGGCCCGGCGGGTTTGAGGGGTGTCAGGGCAGCGGGCAGGGCTGGGTGCTGGCTGAGGGGGACACACAGACACACACCTGGCCCGGGGGGGCGGGCCCGGGGGTCTCAGCCTGCCTGTGCTTCCCCCTAGGATGCAGCGGTGGCCGGTGCTGCTCTTCCTGGCCTGGGTCTGCCTCCTCTTTTTCGCTGGAATCGGGCTGTTCATGAGCGGTTTCCTGCTCACCCGGATCGAGCTCCCCAGCAGCAGTTCCTGCTCAGATCCCCTCCTGCCGCCACCCTGGGAGAGGCAGAGCCTCCCGCCGGGCTCCTGCTGGGCGCCCCAGCGCTTTTCCAAGGCTGTGCTGGTCATCATCGATGCCCTCCGGTTTGAGTTTGCCCGCTTCAACCCAGCCAAGGCCAGCCCTCTGCCCTACGAGAACAAACTGGGCTTCCTGCACCACCTTGCCACCTCCCAGCCCCGCCATGCCCGCCTCTACCGCTTCCGCGCTGATCCCCCCACCGCCACCATGCAGCGCATCAAGGGCCTCACCACTGGCTCGCTGCCCACTTTCATCGACGTGGGCAGCAACTTTGCCACTTACGCGATCCAGGAGGACAACCTGCTGGCACAGCTGGTGGAGAACGGTAGGTGGGTGAGGACGGTGTCCCTCTGGGGCAGGGTGTGTGGAAACCACTAGTCAGCACTCACACTGGACCTTTATTCTCCTCTTCCTGGGAAGGGAACTGCTTACAGCTCCTCTACCCTGTCAGCTAATTCTTTTGCCATACATCAGATGATAGGTGTCCCAAACAGAGCTATCATGGAGGGTTATCTTGTACTGGGAATAAGAAGTAGCTGGGACCATGGCTTCATCTTCATCACCTTCAAAGGTGATGAGAAAGCAGGTGAAGGTGGCTGTGATGGTGGCTGTCCCAAGGTCACCACCAGAAATGGCCGCACAAAGCCAAGGGCAGTCGGTCGTGTTGTGTTTGCATTCAGGTGAGACCCATGACGAGGGAGGAGCTGGTGCCAGGTGTGCTGTGGAGTTGCCACTCGTGCAGCAGCTGCCTACGGCAGTCAGGCAGCAACCTCATCATGTTTTCTGTGTAGCTGGGTGCTTCTCGGGTGTCTTTAGTGCAGCTGGAAAGGGTTTGTTCAGGTGGGATGATGGAGTAGAGAGAAGGAGACAAGATGCACTCTTGTTTTATCTGGAGAGATTTCCTTCCAGGGCTCCGCGTGGCACAAATACCAGTGAGTGGGATGAGGCAACGTGGCAGGGTTGTCCACTCCCTCTATGCGTGAGCAAGGTGGGCAAAAGCAGTAAATCATGCAAGGTGAAAAACTCTGGTAGATCCTGTGCCAGAGCAGCAGCTTTGGGGGAAATAGTTCCTGCTCCCAGGCTGGAGAGGCTCTGTGACAACACAAAGAGGACTGACCGGCGGCAGGCAGAGAAAGGGCAGTGGGAAGCCTCACTGCTTTTGCTTTCTCTTTTCTGCATATGAAACCCCACCACTGTTGTGTTTAAAGCCAAAGCCCAGGACACACGGCTTCTACTCAACCCCTGTCAGCAGCCATCTTCCTCCTCGTGTTTTACAGTGGGATTGTGGTCCTTGGGCCAAGGTTTGTCAGCTTCATGCCGCACCTTGCTAAGTGCTGCAGTAGTGTGGGAGGGTGCCTGCCTCTCCCCGGCCAGCTCAGACCATGGGTCCTTCTGCTGGGGTGACGTGTCAGAGATCAGCAATAAGTTGTGAGGTTGCCCAGGTAGATGTGTCGTGGAGGGCATGCGTAGGCTTAGAAACAGGGCTGGTCACTCCCTGTACTCCAACTCATTTGCAGCCACGTGGTCATTTGAATTTTAAGTCGCTTTTGAGTGTGGGTTGGAGATGAGCTGGTGCTCCAGACCCTGATCTGGATCTGTCCAGGCTCTTTGCACTGGTGTGGGTAACAGCACGACTGGGTGGGCTCCCTGCTCTCACTAATTCCTTTCTTGCTGACTCAGGAAGGAGAGTGGTCTTCATGGGAGATGACACTTGGGAAGGACTCTTCCCAAAGAAGTTCTTCCGCTCGTATTTCTTCCCTTCTTTTAACGTGAAGGATCTTCACACTGTGGATGATGGGATTCTGCAGCATCTCTATCCAACAGGTAAGCAGCTCTTTCCCCAGGGCCTGGATAACCCTTTATGTTTTATGGGGGTGCTACTGCTGGTTTAGGGTAGGACTGAAGATTTTTTTCATCTTATGGAGTGGCACTGGGCAGTCACACACTGCTACCAGGGGATTACAGTAGTGTAGCTGGATTTCCACAGATAAGCCAACTTTTGGGGCCCATAAACTGTTTCTGTAAATACCTTCCCTCTCTTTGGGAGAGGGTGCAGCATGACAGAACGAGGTTAGACTTCTATATCTGTCCTAGAAATACACTGCCGGGGTGGAGGAGGAGGAGGAGCAGCCTAACTCTTGATACATGGCTGCCTGGGTGGGCACACAGCGCTCTGGGAAATACACAAGAGTGCAGCGACCCGTGGGGAGGCTGGCCCATAGCGCTGCTCCTGGTCTTGGGAAGAAGGTGAAATGTGAGGTTGGTTTGTGAATTTTAGGTGATTTCAAACTCCTCCCTGAGGTCCTGGGGCTGAGGGGAATGCTCTTTGCTTTACCTGATGTATCTAAGGGTGCAGTGGCCTTTCGTGGTGAAGTCCTTGTGGGAGAGCTGCAGTTCTCTGCATTTAACTCAAGTATGTTGGTATTCCTGTGTGGAGGCCCTGAAGCAGAGGGCAGAGGCTGGGGTAACTTTCTAGCTAGGGACAGAGTTGGTGTGCTGGGCCCATGTCCTGGACGGGATGCAGAGGGGCATATTGATGAGTCTGACCTCAAACATCTCCATGGAAGGACTGGAGTTCTGGGTTCTCATTTTCTTGAGCATTCTCCTTTTTTGTTAGCTCAGTTTGTGGCAGTTTGAGTTAAGGGTATTTCAAGGTGACTTGGGTGACGTTGGGCTGTTCCCCTCCTGAAGGGTGGTGAACAAAAACCATGGATGGTGGGCACTTGCTGGGCATTGAGCTCCCCGAGGCATCGCACCCAGGTACCCACAGACCAAGAGTGTGTCTTTGTTCAAACCTGCATTGATCTGCTGGAGAGCTGGAGCTGCTGATGGCAGGAGGGGAAGAAATGGCAGTTTCCAGAGGCAACCAGAAGGCTGTAGCTGGAGGATCCAGGCGCAAAGCCCGTGCCTGGATCCCAGGTTAGCATGTGATAAGACTGCTCTTGTTCTGCAGTGGACAGTGGTGAATGGGACATGTTGATTGCTCACTTCCTCGGCGTGGACCACTGTGGGCACAAGCATGGACCTGACCATCCCGAAATGGCTAAGAAGCTCACCCAGATGAATGAGATGCTCAGGTGAATAGTGTGGCGGTGGGGGGCTGCCAGCTGACTTCTTCTTTCAGCCAAACTGGTGGGGTCTTCGCAGGGAATTTATAGATGCAGAGGGCAAGAGGGAATGCTTGCTGTGCCTGCTAACATGGACAAGTGCTTTGGCCAGCAGCAGCTGAAACCCCCAGCTGTGGGGAAGTTTTGGTTGCGTAGACATGTGTTCACAAGAGGTTTGGCTTCACAGAATTATATAGAATCATAGAATGGTTTGGGTTGGAAACGACCTTAAAGATCATCAAGTTCCAACCCCACTGTCATGGGCAGGGACACCTCCCACTAGACCAGGTTGATTAAAGCCCTGTCCAACATGGTCTTGAACACCTGCAGGGATGGGGCATTCACAGCTTCTCTGGGCAACCTGTTCCTGTGCCTCACCACCCTCAAAGTAAAGAATTTCTTCCTAAGGTCAAATCTAAATCTCCCCTCTTTTAGTTTAAAACTGCTCCACCTTGTCCTGTCACTCAACTCCCTGATAAACAGTCCCTCCAATCTTTCCTGTAGGCCCCCTTTAGGTACTGGAAGGCTGCTATAGGGTCTTCCTGGAGCCTTCTCTTTGGGGCTGAACAACCCCAACTCTCTCAGTCTGTCTTCATAGGAGAGATGCTCCAACCCTCTGGTTATCTCTGGACTGGCTCTAACAGGTCCATGTCCTTGTTGGGGACCCCAGAGCTGGACACAGCATTGCAGGGGGATCTCCACAGAGCAGAGCAGAGGGGCAGAGTCACCTCCCTCAACCTACTGGCCACATTTCTCTTGCTGCAGCCCAGGATGCGGTGGGCTTTCTGGGCTACAAGTGCACATTGCTGTCTCATGTTGAGATCCACCAACACCCCCAAGTCCTTTTCCTCAGTAATCCATTGTCTGCCCAGCCTGTATTTGTGCTTGGGGTTGCCCCAAGGTAAGGTTGTCTTCAAGTCTTGGAGATGTGCTTCTCAACTGAACCATAAGGTGATGATGCAGCTGGAGTACAGCTGAGCCTCACTCTTTCCATCTTTAAAATTGAGATTGTCACACTGAGGTTTAGCTGATGTTTGAAAAGCACTTGGAGAACCCTGGATAGGGAGTGCTACATTTACTGCACAGGCCCGTCAGTTGCGTCTTTGTGCAGAATGGATCAGAAATCCTGATCACACAGCCGTGCCTGAGACCAGAATGTTGTGGCTTTTGACTCTTAGGACTGCTTTAATTTTTGCTGCTGGAAGGAGTGATTTTGCCCTGCTGCATCTTAGAGTGCAGTATATATCGTGTCAGATTTACTGTACCCTTTAGGGACCAGTCACCTCTTTTTTTCCTTAGAAGTAGGAGATTGCTCACACAACATGATACAATAGGCAAGTGCCAACTAGGAGCAGCCTGAAATGTGCTCCTTTTGGGAACCTTTCCTATGAATTGCGTTTTGTGAAGATCCCTGAAGGCACGCAGGAGTCAGCCACCATTGACTGGGGACCTAAGCAAGATCAGTCCACTCTGTCTCAGGGCTTTTTTCAGTTTGGTTTTAAAGCATGCATTGCCCTCATCCATGGCTCAGTTGTTATAGTTTTGCATTGGCACTTAGTTTTGCTCACGTATTTCTGTGGGTTTCATCTTGGTGGTGCAGACAGGCTTGGTGGGGACGTGTCCTTTCCAACCTGGGCTATTTGGGGCCCTGCCCAGGTGGAGGTTGACCTTCCTTATCCTGGTGACAGGTCCTTGGTGGATCATCTGGGGAATGACACCCTTCTTCTGGTGGCTGGGGACCATGGCATGACAGAGACCGGGGACCATGGTGGCGACAGCGAGAAGGAAGTGAACGCAGCACTGTTTGTCTACAGCAAAACACCCCTCTTTGGCACAGGCCCTCCAGAGGTGAGGAGAAGCCGATCCTTAGCTGTCACTGCCTTAGGGAGGCATCAGGGGTGAAAACTGCAACTAAATGGGACTGTTTAGATTGAGAGGGGTGGGGAGTCTGTCACCTTTCCCAAGAGAAGAGTGGAAAGGTTGGCACAAGGTGCAGGTGACTGAAGCATGTGGGACGCACGTTGACGCCCCTCCAGCTGTGAGGGGTGTTTGAATGGGGCTGGGTGAGCTATTAGACAGCCAGGGCCAGACCCAAGGACCTCAACAGGGATCCTCCCCTCCACAAGGCGCTCCAGGGGAGCTGAGCTGTGCCTCTGCCTTCCCCTGTGTTTTCCCACTCCCGGCTTCCCTACATTCCCCTCTGAACTGCCTTCCCTACCTGATGAAGCCTTCCCTACCATCCTTTAGCCCGACTGAAAAACTGTGTTGCTCTGTTCTTTCTGAAATGCCAATTCCTCCCGTCTCTCCAGGAGCCTGAGGCTGTTCCCCAGGTGAACCTGGTGCCCACGGTGGCCCTGCTGCTGGGTGTGCCCATCCCCTACAGTAACATCGGGGAGGTGATGGCTGAGCTGTTCTCCGGGGACGGTGACGCTGTGTCTGCAGCCTTGCAGCAGCTCTCGGTCTATCACATCAACGCCAAGCAGGTACGGCCTATGGTAGGCCTCCCCATTGAGCTAGAGAGGAGAAGAAATGGCTTTTCAAGCACAAACCTCTTCTGCTTGGTGAAGATGGGGCAGTGACATGGTGTTGTTTTCGTGGGGAACTTATTTTGAAGAGTTACCTCTTTGCAGCGTTTGCTCCAGTAAAAGGCAGCACTGTTTTCTCAAAAGAGAAGTGGGAAACACCTGTTTAGTGCTTGGTGGCGAGTACTGTGGTGAGGATAATACTGGCTGGGAAGGTGGCATTCGCTTGAAGATGAGGGTTTGTCCCAGGCAGTCAGAGGTGGATTTGGTAACTGGGGAGGCTGGCTGGTTCCTCAAAGCTGAAGATGACTAGGGGCAAGCCTCCTTGATGGAGATTCAGGAGTACAAATGGATGTTTCAATGCTGCTTCAGCTTTGGAGGAGAAACAATGTTAACTAAAAAGCTTTTCTAGATTAATGGCAGAAGGAAAACCATAGCAAAGAGCTACATAAAAGAAGAAGACGGTAGAGTGGGATAGAGAAGAACAGTTTACACCAAGCACAACCAAATACAGGTCCCCAAGAGCTGAATGACAAAATTTGAACATGAGTGATTATACCAGGTATAAAAGAAGCCCAGGCAATGGAGCAGCCCATCTACCAGGGCAAGCCAGAGCCTCTATGGAGGGTGTGAAGGTCGTCTGTTGCAGCTCTGGCCATGGATGCTGGATTTGCTGGATGCATTGCAAGGCATGTGTCTCAGCTAAATGCCACCCAGGCTTTGAGGGTCCACTGGATTTCCAGGAGCACATAAGTAACTCCTCCAGGCCCCCATCTAGCTCCTTGGTGTGCCAGCTGTACAGCACTGGTGCAAGTCAGTGAGGAGCTGGAGAGGACATGGTTGCTGATGGGAAGACAGAAGTGTTCAGCCTCTCCTCTCTGTATTCACAGAGCACCAGAGTGCTTTGTCATTTAAAGATGATAGTGTATGGTATTGTCCATTGGTCACTGAGGATATCGATCATCATCTGTTAGGAATTAGCGTTATTCAGTCCTGCCTGTTTAAATATTTGCACCCATTTGTCTGAGGAGGTTTCTGGCTCAGATCACGTTGGTTTTGAAGAAGCTTTTGCATACCAGGGAGGTCGCTCAGGCCTGTGAGAGAGCTGCTGCCTATGTTTGCCATTCATGGGCAGGGACAGGCTGATTCTGCCTGTGCTCTGAGGCCACTGGAAAGCGTGTTTTAAAGTATTGGTGTGTTTCAGGGCTTGAGCAGATCTATGCTGCTGAGCAGCTGGATGTTTGTACGGTTGCTCTGCCCTGTGTAATGCCCTTGTAAGACTCTTTTTTTATGACTTTGGCGTCATAGCTGCCTCTGTTTCTGTCTTCCTACACTCTCCTTAGCCTATGGTACAGTGGGTTAATGCACCTGCATTGAAGAAGAAGGAGCAGTTTGATGTGATCCACTAGAAGCTCTTTAATTTGATGTCTGTCCTCAGACAAACGATGTCAGTTTGACATCAGGTGCAGATTAATAACTAGTAGTGACTCAAAGTTGTGGGGGAAGTTTGCCTTATTGTTGCCAAAGTTTCTGCATAAAAGCCCTTAGTGATGCACAGCGTTACCAGAGGTGACCTGCAGGTGACGAGCTGAGAGGAGTCAGTGTGGCTGTTGGGATGGATATGTCACTTGAGAAGGTTGTTGCTTTGGCAGAGAAATTGTGTTTCCTACCGGTCATATCCTGGATTTGGGTGACCATCTCTGGGTGATGCGGCTGAGGACAAGCCTGAGCTGCAGGGGCTGGCAGATTTGGGGTTGTTGCCATTCTGAGGGGGCTGTGTGAGGCAGCGAATCCCGTTCCCGGTGGTTCCAGTGCCACTGTCTGACCCTGTGTCCCCTCTCCCATAGGTGGACCGCTTCCTGCACTCATACTCGCTGGTGGCTCAGGACCTGCCAGCAGAGCAGCTCCAGCGCCTGCAGGAGCTCTTCTCCAGCGCCGTGGAGGAGCACACTCAGCTCTTGGCCCAGGTGCAGGGAGCGACGCTGGTGCCTCCAGAGCTGGAGTCCAGACTGGGAAGCCTCATCGGTCGCTTCCAGCTCTACCTGCGGGAGGCACGGGCTGTGTGCACCCAGTCCTGGGCCCGCTTCCATCCCCTGCGAATGGTGGGGGGCTGCACCCTCATTGCTGCTTCCTGCTTGCTCTGCTATGTGACCTCAGAGCTGGCCGCAGCATCAGACTCTTTCTATCGCAGCTGCCTCCTGTACCCGCTGCTTTGGGGCCTCGCGGTGGCTGTTCTGCTCGGGCTGGCCCGTGCGTTCACCCAGGAGGGGCTGGATCTCCTCCTGGTGTCATCATGGGCAGCCGCAGCTTCTCAGCTGGGTTTTTTCTGGCACTGGTGGGGCCGGCACCCCAAGCAAACCCGTTTGGCGGGCAGTCAGCCACCTTTGGCCAGCGTTGGCCTGAGGCAGAGGTTGCGAGCGTGGCTGGGGCTGGCCTTCCCCATGAGCATTCTGCTTTTCCGCTGCGGAGCTATGTTCTCCGATAGCTTTGTGGTGGCCGAGGCCCGGGTGGCCCCGTTCCTGCTGGCCTCCCTGGTGATGTTGCTGGTAGGGAAGCTCCACTGGGATGGTCGCCTGACTGTGCCAGAAGGCCCCAAGCAGCATCTCCTTGGCTTTTCTTCTTACAGAAGAGAGATCTGGTACCTGCTGTGCCTTGTGGCCACGCTCCTGGTCTGCGTGCGCCTCTCCGGTTTCTTCCACCAGTGCCGTGAAGAAATCCCTCAGTGCCGGCCCTCTCTTTTCCTCTCCCCCCTTGCCAGCCTGAGAAACACGCGGGCCAAGAACCTCTTCTACCTCCTGTGCGTGGCCTTGCTGGCTGGGCTGGTCTATGCAGTGCGGAGCTGGCTGCGACACTATGGCAACCTGAACAGCTCGGACCCCCTCGTGCTCTTCGTGCGCTGGGGTTTCCCACTGGTGGTCCTCTGCATCGCCTGCTACTGGGCCGTTGCCTCCAGCGCTGACGACTCCCTCGGCAAGCTGCAGGAGCTGGTGCAGGTGGCAGTGGTTGCCTTTCCGTGGGCTGTCTATGGACTAGCATCCGTGGGGCTGCTGCTCCTGCTGTGCAACCCCATGACAGTGTTCGCGAAGGACACACGGGAGCCGGCAGGATCCATCGTCACTCCCTACCTGGGGGTTCCCAGCTCTGAAGTCGACTTCCTCCACGTCATCCCTCAGATCTACAAGAGGATGCAGGAGTCTCAGAAGAGCCGCCTGGAGCGGGGCAGATGCAAGGCCACCGTTGCAGCGTACGGGCTGGGCAGTGTGTACTCGGCAGCCCTGGTCATAGCACTCACCCTGCTGGGCTTCCTCTTGATGCTCCTGCACAGTGAGCGTCTGAGTCTCGCCTTCCTTCTCCTCTTCCTGGAGGCCTTCGTGCTGCTGCACATCCACACGCGTGCCAGGGGCCTTGCTGGAGATGCTGGTGAGTCAGGGCTCAGTAGAGCATCCTCTTGATGCGCAACCTGGGCCTTAAATGCAGTGACCTTGTCTTATTTCCAGTGGGAGAAGCAGAGCCCAGTCTCTGCTCTTCGGGAGTGGCGGTGCACTGATCCTCAAGGAATCCTTCTAGTTTTTGTAGAGCTGCTTACATCCCCTAGTAGAAGAGAGATGGCGTGCAGCAGGGACATAACATTGGAGGAGGGGTCATCCCTTGTGCTGGGGAAAGGGGCTCTACTCTCATTCTTTCTCCCCAGGGTGTGAGCAACCACCAAACCCCACTGCTGCTGAGAGAGTCCAGTAGCAGGACGGGCAGCAGAGTGAAAGCCTGGCCCCTCACAGTGTCTGTGCTGGGACCCTGCCTGGTTTCTGTCCCTCAGTGAATGTGGAAGGGGAACCTGGAAGAGAAGTCAATATGCTTTTTTTGATCATGTGTCTGTCTTGTGCCTTGATGCTGATCGATAACTCTCTCTCTCTTTTTCTTTAATTTTTTTGTCTCTCAGAGCCTTTTTCGGTGCCCTGGTATGCAGTCATCTCCTGGCTCCTTGCTGCTTCGCAGTTCTTCTATTCCACAGGCCACCAACCCATCTTCCCGGCCATCCACTGGAATGCAGCCTTTGTGGGCTTCCACTTTGACCACAGCACGAACCTCCTGCCTGCTGTCCTGGTGGGCGCCAACACCTTTGCCTCCCATATCCTCTTTGCAGGTAAATCAGTTTCTTCCTGGGCTGTTGAGCCTGAGCAGACACGGCTCACTGCTTTGCCTTGTCTGGAGGCCTGCAGGCTGAGCATGAGGCGATGAAGGCTCCAGCACCAGCTGAACAGCAGCGTCATTGCTGTCCCCTTCTGGGGCCACAGAGCTGCCAGTGGCCTGCAGCCTCCATGCAGTTGTGCCTGACCAGCAAACTGGAGCTGGGGTGTATGCTTCCTGCACGTCCAGGGCATGATGGCAGAGCCTAGACTGCTTCTCACCTCCTGGGCTCCAGTAACTTCATGTGCCTTTGTCCTCGAGGTAGTTGGCTGCCCTCTGCTCCTGCTTTGGCCCTTTGTGTGTGAGATGCCCAGCTCACAGAAGAGGAAGCCCAAGAAGGAGACACGGGAGGAGCTGCAGGAGGTGGAGGAGCACATGATGGAGATGAGGCTGTGGGAGTCCCCGGAGAAGTTCTTCACTGCACTGCTGCAGCTGGGGCTGAAGTACCTCTTTGTCCTTGGGACACAGGTACAGACGGAGGCAGGATGGCTGTGAGGAAGGCTGTCTAAGAGGAAATTGGTGTGCTGTGAGAACCGTGGGGCACTCTTGATGAGAGAAGGGGGTCAGCCAGGGCACAGAAAGGCCCAGGGGTGGTATCTCTGGTTGCAGGTGGAGGAGCAGTTGCACAGGTCCTCTTCTCAGCTATGCCATTTACTCTGTGCTTTGGGAAGGGCTCCAGTGTGGAAGGCGCAGTAAGGACTAGGGTGCTTTTCACACCCATCTGCCCGGAATGGGAGCGTCTGTTCAGAAACTGCAGGGCTGTAATCTTGCTCCCCCTCTTCCCAGCCATGGCCATCTATTTTGCAGCAGCTCTAGTTTCTGTCTGATCCTGTGCTGTGCTCATGTAGGGGGCTAAACATTAGAAACCTAATCCTGTGGAAGAAGCAAACAGGTTTCTGGGGTTTAGCCCTTCAAATCATTCTCCTGTGTGGTCAGACCAGAGGCAGTGTGAGGGAGGGGGCAGGCCCTGCAGCAGGAGAGCAGGGGTGCCCCTCTCAGTGAGGTATTAGGTGGGGTTAGTCACAGTTTGAGCCCTCCCTTACGCTGTCCCAGACTGGGGACAGCTGCTTGGGGACATCTGGGGACAGATGTGTATCCCAGGCTGCTTGCGTTGCCTGATTTGAGGACATGACAGAAGGGAATTCTCTTTGGCATGCTTATTGGTGAGTGCTGTACCAGCCTCTCGGGTGTGTGCAGTTCAGTGGAATCATGAAATGGTTTGGGCTGGAAGGGACCTCAGATCATAGAGTTCCAACCCCCCGGTCATGCGCAGGGACACCTCCCGCCAGACCAGGTTGCTCAATGCCCCATCCAGCCTGGCCTTGAACACTTCCATGGATGGGGCATCCACAGCTTCCCTGGGCAACCTGTTCCAGTGTCTCACCACCTTCACAGTAAAGAATTTCTTCCTAAGATCTGATTTAAATCTCCCCTCTTCCAGTTTGAAGCTATTGCCCCCCCCACCCCGGTACCACCTTCAGATGTGAACCTAGTGCCCAGGAGGTCTCTCCAGAACCACTTGTAACTTGTTTTTCCTGATCTCCCCCACAGCTTCTGGCCTGTGTTTGTGCAGCTATGATCCTCAGGAGGCACCTCATGGTCTGGAAGGTCTTTGCCCCAAAGTAAGTCCCAGGAGTTGCTCTGATGCTGGGTTAGGGCTCATATCCCTGACACCTTGACTAGAGTTCATAGACAGTAATGTTGGAAGAGACCCTGTGATCAACTTTCTGACGTCTTACCTAGCAGAGGCTGTAGGACTGTCCTTAACTAATTTATGCTTCAAGCTCAGAAGCTGGAGTTGAGTTAGAGCTTAGAAATTTCTCCTTATCTTGATTTCCAAGGACATACAATGCCACCTGGAAGATAAGAATATTCAGGGCATAGAGCCAAAGGTGAGGCCACCGGAAATGGCATACCCAGAAGTGCTAAACCTAGCTTACCTTTGGGCTAGTAGGAGTGTGGGGTGGCCTTGGCCTCTGAGGGATTCAAAATCCCACCTGGGTGTTGTCTTGAATGGCCTCTAAACCAGAGGCATGCTTGGCTTCCAGGCTGCAGGCAGCAACTGCTAGGGAGGGAATGTAATTCAGGTTTTAGGATCTGGGGTGCTACCGGCCTCTCACTGTCAGGAAATTCAGTCTGCTGGGAGTGAGGGCAGCAGCCTGTCCTCGTGGGCATGCTGGTTGTGATATCCTCACGCCTCTGTTGTGCCTGCAGGTTCCTCTTTGAGTCACTGGGCTTTGTGGTGAGCAGCATCTGCCTCCTGCTGGGGATCTCCCTGGTGATGCGTGTGGACTGTGCTGTCAGCACCTGGTTCAGCCACCTTCAGCTCAGGTAACATTGGAGATGCGGGGAACCTGACGTGCTCGTCGGCCGAGGCTGTGGTTGTCTCCTTGCCTCCCTGGGGCCAGGAGGGATACACGAGCTACCAGCAACGAGTGCCTGCTGACAGCAGTCAGGGATTGTCCCCAGCTCCCTGCCTAAGCACTGCACGAAAGGACCGGAGCCAACTGTTCCCCACTCACTGCCGTGGTGTTTCTCAGCAATGGAGATCAGAGCTCTCGCTGGGCGTCTGTAGGCAGCAGGAGGACTCTGCTACAGGAGCCTGAGAAGCAAGAGTCCTGAAGTGCTCCTCTGGAGAAACACCAACGGGGGGTCTTGCTGCTACTTTCCTGACAACTGTCCCCACTGTGCAACTGGCCGGCTTCAGTGGCCAGCAGGGTGTCACCTTGCCTGTGCAGAGACAGTGACTAACGGGAGGGGGCCTGCTGAGGAGTGGAAGGAAGGGAGGAGAGGGAAAGTCCTGCAGCCACCACTTCTCTTCGTGCTCAGTTGTCACGCTGGCATCAAAGTGCACACGGTTACACGTACAGATGGTTCCCTGGGTCTCGGTGGCAGCTGCTCCTCTGTAAAGTCAGTTGGCAGCTCTGTAGGGAGGGCCCTTCTGCCCACCTCTCCCATTTTCCTTGTCTTCCTCACCCCTATGAAGGGCCCCCCTGTGAAGGGGATCAGGCTGGGCTGCCTCGTCCAGCCTGAAGTAGGCTCAGCTTTTTTTGGGAGGGTGGTAGCAGGGAGAACCGTGTCCATGACCAAGAAAACACTCCAGTCGTGGTCTAGGCCTGGGCTGTAGCAGCTGAGGCTCCCAGTCTCTTCCTGAGCATGTGCTGCTGGATGCTGGCTGTTGGTTTTGAATGGTTGAGATGCAGCAGGATGCAGTGACAGAGTCATCCCCATACCGGATTTGGTCAGGAGGAATGGGGAGTCTGGAGTAGCTGTCCCAACTGAAGGAGAGGCCTTGGTGTGAGCTCTGGTGCCTGGGAACTGCTGCTTGAAAGCCCTGAGCGGGCGACAACTCTTCTAGGGGTTGGCTTAACCCGTTGGTATCTCTGTAGGTGCCTGGTGGTTATGTCACTTTGAAGGGACCCCAGAAACTGCAGCTGATGGCATCTGTGATCCCACACGCGGTGCTCATCCCCCCCTTGACCTTGGTGTTCTGTGTGGGAGATTGTGCCGCGAATGAGTTGCCCCAAACCTGCCTTGGCTGCTCGCAGTCAAGGAGACATCGTGTTTCTTTATGGGCAGAGGTAGGGAACAGCGACCACGGTGCCTGGCCACATCCCAGCTAAATTCCCCCCCGCAGTTCTGATGGGAGCTGGGGATTCCTTACTGCCCCGAACCACTGTGTGGCATTACTTGGTGCTACGAAACCTTTTGTCTCTTTCCCCTCCGGGAAGAGCTGAGGATGGCTTGCCTGGGATTCCTGCTTTGGTTTTTCTTCCGGTCCCAGTTGTTTGTTTAACTCATGCACCGTGTCTGCACCTGTTTGAGTTCCTTACTGCAGACCTGCTGCCCTGTCTACAGGCTCTTCCTCTCTCCTGTCCCGGGGAAAGTGTCTCGTCACCTCTCTTATCGTTCCACTTCTCGTCATTACACCCAAGTGCCCCGTTGCTGTGGAAAGTGGCTCCTGAGGGCAGGTTCAGTTTTGTGTTTTACCCCCAGCAAAATGCTCGCTCAGGTGTGAGGTTTGCAATTGCAGGGAGGCTTAAACTGCTCTGAATTTTGGGTTTCCATTGCCTGGCCCCCTCCTGACCTGCTGACTGTGTTCTCACACCTCACCCTCCCATCTCCCCTGCCCTGGGGGCCTGTCCTGCTTGATTTCATGCCAGTGCCAGTGCAAGGGCAAGCTGGAGGTGGCAGGAACGCATCAGCCCACAATAAGATGGGTTTAAGCAATCCCACCCTTAAAAACAGGTTATTTGCTCTGTACTGTGACTCCTTGGCGGCCAGAAGCTTCTTGGTGCTGAGGGGACCATGCTGATGGAGAGGTGGAGAGGACAGGGTTGGTTGGAGGTAGCAGCTACCCAGGGAATCTTCATTTAGTGTGAGGTCAGTCTAGATAACACATGTTGCTAAACCCTGAGCCTGGAGCCCCAGGAGGTTTTGTTGTAACCTGGTCAGGGCCTTGCTGCCCAGCTGTATTTGCGCGGGCAGACAGAACCCCTTATGGTTGCTCATGCTGCAGAACTGGCCCCTGACATCCCCACAGCTGCCACCCAGGCCCCTTGGGCTTCGTTCTCTCCCATCTTTGGGACTAGTTCCGTGGCCGCCGTCGTGCTGCTGGGCTTCCCCGTGCCCATTGTTCATGGTTGGAGCACTCCGGCAGTGCGTGGGGCATCCTCTCCTCCTGACCCCGTGTCACCCCTCTGCCTTCCACCTGGGGCTGGGGGCTCACGGCCCCCGGGGGGCTGGGGCAGAGCAGGGCGGGGAACAGCAGAGCTGCAGCGCTGTGGAACCACGCACACGTGTCTCGCTGGAAAACAGACAAACCTCGCAGTGACAGAGCTGGGAGTACATCCCTGTGGCTGCGGAGATGCCAAGGAGTCCTCGCTGCTCAGCCAAGGCAGACTGGCTTGCTGCTACACCAAAGAAATTCGGATTCAAGAGGAAAGAGTTTTCCAAGGGCTGGAGATGTTCTTGCTTTCTTCCATTGACTTTTTATTTGCCTTTCCCGGCTGCCCTCGAGCTGATGTTTGGCTGCTTTTCTCCTGAGTGTGCTGGGGATAACGGACTTAATGTCGGTCCAAGGCTTGGCCACCTCGGAAGTGTGCTGCTAGAGCAGGCGTGGCTGTCTCTGCTGATCTAGAACCCCAAGGAGTGTCCGGAGAGAGGTTCCTGCTGGTCCAAACCAAGGCTCTTTGAGAAACCTGGTCTCCTGAGGAGCCATCTCTGCCCCATTTACCACTGCTGAGGTTGTCACTGGAGCCTGCTGGATTCTCTCCTGGGCCAGTTATTCCAAGCGGTTTGTTTCTGGGCCCCATGTCCCTTGGCTGAGCGTGAGGGGGACACATGATCCTCGGTGTGCTCCTCAAAGCTGCTTCTCGTTGGGCTTTTGGAAGTGTTGGGCTTGCGCTCCTTGGCAGGGTTCCTGCCCAGCGTCTTGTCCCCCTCCTGGGAAACTTCCCTGGCCCAGGCCAACTGTGGGACGGTGTGTCCCGTGGTCGTGGCACAGGACAGGGGTGGAATCATGTCTAGTGGCCAAAAGCTGCCACCACCGGGAAGGGTGGTGGCTTTTGGGGGCATCTCCCCACCCCGACCTCTAGGGCTGGCGCTGCCTGTGTGTCTATCCCAGGGGGTGACACTGCTGCAGGGGGGCCAGGGCTCCATCTGCCACCTCTTCCACACCCATTCTTTGGTCCCATTTTCACTCTGTTCTTTGCTCAACCCTTCACCCCGGGGCAGGGTCACGTTCCCGGTGCCCGTGTCTCCCCCTTCCCGGGGTGGGGGGTGGGAAGCACTGCCCTCTCCCCCCAGCTCCCACTCGACTCCCTGCATGACTTGAAGCGAGACTGTCATTTTATTACTATTTTTTTGTTGTTATTAACCTCTCTGTGCCTCAGTACCCAATTTGGGGTAAAAAAAAAAGGGGATGGACCCAAGTTCTGGAAAGCAGTTTGGGAGCTCTGCGTGCAACGTGGTGCTACGCTTTCCTGGGTATATCTTCCAGGGTATATTAACGCTTCTGTTCCGGTTCAGCAGCTACACCGGGAAGGTGGAAGTGATGCTCGAGTAGGAAGTAGAGCCTTTTTTCCTTCAAAAAAAACCCAAAACCGGGCAATCTGGCAGCACTCATTCACCCAACAGCTCGGCCTGTGCGCTGCCGCGGTCCTCGAGGCTGGTGCCCTGTATCCAGCCCGCTTTTGCAACCACCAGCCCGCCGTACCTGGCGCACGGGGACGCTTAGTTAATTAAACGACTTCATTAATTAATCGGTGGTGGTGAGGGGGAGGTGAGATTTGCTGTCCGAGGGTTGTGGCGCGGGGCTCTGGAGCTGATGTCTGCAAATAAATAAAGCCGTGCGGTGGTAAGGCGGGCGGTGCTCGTCTCCTCCTTCGCGACCTCCGGTGTCGGCCGCGGGCAGCCGGGACTCTCCGGTCCCCGGGTCCGCCACCGCGGCGGCTTCGCCGGGCGACGCGGTTTGGTCCTCCTCGGCCACCGCCGTTCTGGCGGGAAAGGCCGCCGGCCCCGCCCCTTTCCTCCACGCTTGGCTGTTGCCTTGGAGATCGATGGTACCTGACAGCCTGGCCCACCAATCGCGGGCGGCGGCGCGGCGGGAGTCGGCCAATCAGGGGAAGGCGGGAGGAGAGCGGCGGGAGAGGGCGGGCGGCCATGAAGCGGCGGCGCGGGTCGCCCCCGGAGCCGGGCTGCCTTCAGGCCTGGGCCGCCGAGAACCGGGCCCTGGCCGAGCGCTGGCGGGTGCGACGCGTTCCCTCTTCCCTTCTTTCCCGGTTCCCTCAGCCCCGGGGCTGCCCTTCCCGCGGCCGGCGCTGCTTCCGGTGCCGGTTGCCATGGGAACGCCGCCGGCTGGGCCTAGGCCGTAGCCTGCCCGGCGTCCGCGGGGCGAGCCGGTCCCCCTCGCCGGCCGTTCCCTTCGCCGGGCCGGTGGGTGAGAGTTTCCCTTGCAGGCAGCGCGGTGCTCGGGGCCTGGCGGAGCGGTGAAGCGGGAGGTGCGGCAGCAGCGAGGGAGCTTTGGGGAGCTGCTCCTGAGGATGCAGGGTGAGTGGCGGCCCGGTCGGCTTGGGCCGGCCTGCTCCGTGCCTGGCCTTCACTCTCCCTCTTGGAGCTTGTGGGTACGGAAGCACCGGCTCCTGGGCACTGGTGTTTACTGGGCTGCAGCTCTGGTGTCTCTGTGCAAGAACCAAACTACTGAAGGGAGACGGGTGAAACGATCCGAAGCTGAACTGTGCCTGTTAAAGGGGTTAAGGCCCAGCTCCAACTTCTTCCTGATCTTCTTACTGGGGAGCGTGGGCGGAGCTTTGAGGTTTCTGGAAAAAAAGAGGCAAACTTTGTTCTGTGAAGCTGCGGAAGTGGCTCCCTGCCACAAGTGTGGTACAGAGGAAGCTTGATGCGAGGGAGGGAGATACAATGAGGAAAACCTGTGCAAAAGGGTGGATGTGTATTGGAAGAGGGTAGGTCATTGATGCTCTTTTGAGAGAGCTGAAAGGTCTCAGTCCTGGAGGACTGCAACACCTGGGTAGCTGGGGAATGGATGTCTAAAGCAGTGACAGTACTTGGAAAGGTGACACCTGCTGTCTCTCTAGGTGCTCCAGTTCCTAAGCTATTAAATATCACCACAATAATAACAACAACAAAAAATACTTGCCAGGACACTTTTGTTCTCACAAAGCCAGGTGGTGACACCTTAGCATGGACGGTTGTTGGGTTTTTCCTAACCAGCTCAATTTCTTGTTGCGTTGGCTGTGATCACAGGGCTGCCAGCTGCCCTCCCCACCCTGCCTCTGGAGCTTACTGTCCTCTACAACTCCATGCTTTTTACTATGGGAGCATCTGACTCTGCCATCAAAGAAGCAGCAGAAGGAATACACCAGGGGCTACTCAGGGGTAAGGAGATCGTTCTCTCTATGGGGGGGCTCCTTGGTGCGAGGTATTATTCTCTGTTCTTTGGACACGTGTGGTGAGTGGCTGGGGATGGAGGGGGGTGATGTGAGCAAGGAAGCCCAGCTCTGCCAGGAAGGGCAGGACGTGGGGTGGCTTGTGGCCAGGGATGATGTCCAGCTGCCTGGCTGGCTGCGGGCTGCTGCCTGCAGGGACGGGCCAGAGATATTAAGGGAAACAAGAGTTTTCAAGCTGTAAGGTGCCAAGTCTCTAGCAAAGTTTTAGTGATGTTGGAAAACAAATATTTTCTTTAATTATGGTGTGCTGGCTTCAAAGAAAACTCGCTGAAATTGGCTGCAGGTCAGAGGACGCCCTGCAGTGTTGACACACGCTTGGCCTGGGGCAAGTGACCTCAGGAGGCCTCAGCAGAACTGGAGTCATAGTTCTCAACCATGTGTTGTCTCCTGAGTGTGCTGCTGTTAACTCTACTGTTGAAGAGCTTAGTTTCTGTGCTGCTGACGCCCAGCTAGTTCTGTAGCCTCATTCCTTCCCTTTCTACGAGCAAGCCCAAGCTTGCTTGAGCCTCTCTCGGTCTGGAGGGTGTCTGTTACAGGGCACCGATCTGTTGTCTCATGGCTGGGTTTTTTTTGTTTGGTTGGTTTTTTTTTGTTTTTTTTTTTTTTCAGTTCTGGAGGCTTGTGGGGCATGTGGGAAGGATCTAAGCACCGAGGAGCTGTGGCAGAAGGTGCTGCGGGAGGTAACTGTGGAGGAGCTGCAGGCACCTTTGCACCGACTGGGGGCCCTGCAAGCTGCGTGGTGGGTGGCAGCCAGCCGCCTGGGAAGCACTGCTGGCCTCTTCAGGCTCCTGAGCAATGCTGAGGTAACTGGGCAGGGGCAGGTGCTACACAGCTCCCAGTGACCTGCACTGGAGTAGCTGCAGAGATACGAATACCCATGGGTTTGCTAAAGGACGCAGAGCTGGCATAAGTACTGTGTTTGTCATAAACCCTGCTCTGCAAAATGTTGCTGTGGCATTTGGAGACCTGAACTCATCAGCGCTGCCCAGTCAGCATGAGTAATCCTCTCCCTGGCATCCCAGCGCAGCCTAATGGCCCTGAGTGCATTAATGAGTCCCAGAATATCTCCTCCTTGTCGGGGCCCTGGACCTGAAGGTGTGAGACAGGAGACTTGGGCTGGCTAGAGGGGGCTGCAGGTGGATTTGCAGCCTCTGCAGCGAGCAAGCTACGAGTGGTGGGATGCAGAGAAAGCTTCCCTGCTGATTATGAGTCTGCTGAGGAGTCCCACCTTGTTGAATGCCCTCTGACAGCGCTTGAGTCTGCTTTGCCAGGAGCCCCTCAAGGTGCACCTCGCTCTGAAGTGGGGAGGTGCTGCCTCAGGCCAGGCAGGAATCACTGCACCGAGGGTGTTGTAGTTGAAGTGAGGGGTGGTAGGACATTGCTCCGCAGCACAGAGAGCGCTGTCAAAGCGTTTGGTGGGACCTCTGTTTCCCCATGCCCTGGGATCAGTGTTTCCTGCTTCACTTTAGCATTCCCTCCTCACTCTCCTCTATGTGTTCACAGGACCCAGGAAGAGCTCGCTGCAGTGAGGGGGAGAACGAACTCCTCTCCCTGCTCAAGGCATGGCGAGTACCTGCTGAAGGGGCTTCCCTGCCCCTTGTACAGAGCACCGAGGACTTGAAAGAGATCCTCTGCACTGCAACAGCCTTCCTGCAAGGTTCGTGTGGAGGACGTACTCAAGCCAGCACAGCTTCCCACTGCTCTCCTGTACCAGGACCCCCCTCTCCTTGCCCTTATCCTGGTTTCTCTTCCCAAGCAAACCTGCTCTTGGGGTTTTCTGGGCTGTTCCTTTGAAAGAGGGCCTGGGTTGAGCCTTGTGGTCTCGGCTTTGCCATTCGGTATTCAAAGAGCCTCTCTGCTTTTTCCCCAGCTAAGCCTTTCTCTCCACTGTCACAGGGTTCCTCTTCCTGTCTTTGGCTTTAGGTGGGTGTCTGAGCCCCGCAGTGATCTTGTACAAAGCAGAAGGCTGACAGGGTACTTAGGGGGATTTTCCTTTCTTCTGTCTGGCTTCTGGCACCTGCCTTGTTGCAAGCGCATTGCTCCTGTTGGATGGTGGTGCTGCGGAAGCCACACAAAGCTGTTGTGCAGCTTTGTAGCCTGGTGTTGCAGCAGGTGATTGATCTGATCTGACTGCTGTGTTCTGTCGAGCTCGTGGTTTTCCCTTGCTCACTGTCTTGACAAACCCAGCAGCTCTGGGGCCAGCCAGCACTGCCTCGCTCTGCTCAGGCTGACATGGGGATTTCCTAAAAGGAGAGAGGGCAGGAGGTCCACAGACCTCTTGAAAGCCTCTAGGGTGGCAATAGCACTTCCATCGGGGACGTGGCAGATGTGACTGTGATGTAGGTGTGGAGGCCTCAGCTTGATATGAGGACTGAAAGGAAAGCAAATACTATTCGTGATAAATACTCATGAATTAATATCCCAAGCATCCTGCTGGGAAGGGGCCCAGATGTGCTAGAAGAAGTCTTTCAGAGATTCTGTGTGTGCTTCCCCATCTGCACCGTCCTGTCTGTGGATGATTGCATAGGTGGACCTGCCCTACACCTACCTTCGCCCTTTTTCTGGGTCAAGGCAGGCATCCTGGTATCTGGGCTTGGAAGCTGCTATTATTTCTGCTAGACCTTCCCATTGAGTGGGTTGTTCTCTTGCAACACCATCAAACCAAAGAGGGCAGCTTGGCACCATCCTGCTGTGCGTTGCTGGGTGCCGGGGAGATCAGGCAGGTCCCTGTGGGACTGGGAAGAAAAGACTTGTTTGGGAACCAGGCAGGGTGGGAAGGGGAGCGGCAGAGCTGAGATGTTCCATCTGTCCTAGGGCTGCAGGAGCTGGAGGCTGGCAACTTCCCCACTGCCCTCTCCCTCCTTCAGGAGGCTGCGGGAGGATTTTGCTCCAAGAGGGTCCTGGCACAGATCTACACCTGCCTCGGCTGCTGTGCTCAGCGAATGGTAATGGCTGGACCTCTTCCCTCTCTCTCTGTGGGGAGAGGCGAAACGCAGCTGAGAGCTGGGTGGGGAGGTTCAGGCTGATGTCCACACCGCCTCTGCGTGGTACTAGGCTGCTGTGGCAAGAGGAGGACTTGAGCAGAAGCTGCCCTTGTGGCCCCAGCCTCCTGGACAGCTGCAAAATCCAGGCAGGGATTTTGTCTGAGCGCAAAAGGTTGCTGCAGAGAGGGAAGCTCAAAAACCAGCCTGAGGAGGCCTGCTTTTGGCTGAAGCGCTGCCTTTTCTTAGTGGGGATCGCTGGGGAAGCACAGTGGGGATCCAGATCCCACCGAACAGTAAAGGTGTCAGCAAAATGTCCTTGCAACACGCACCTCTTCCTATCTAACTAGGGCAACCTTCAGACAGCCCTTCAGCACCTGAAAAGGGCCCTCCAGGTGGACTTCCAGTGCCTTCCTGCCCTGTCCCATGTGGCAGCAGTGTACCAGGAGCTGGGGGAGACCGAGGCAGAGCTGCAGGCCCTGGCTCTGCTCTATGAGGTTTGTCTGCTTCCTGTAGTTCTGGGTTGATTTTTGCCCAGCAGAGCCTGCACAAAGCTTCAAGCAGGCTTCTGCCTTCTGGGGGGGCTGTTTGACCCTGGAGGGCTCCCCAAAGTAGACTACAGCAACGCAGCCATGTGGTGGAGTGCCCAGCAGTGGGCAGGAAGGAGCCCAATGAGGTCTGAAACTCCTGCCCAGCACCTGACTGTTGGATGTGGCCATTTCATGTTCTTGGTGGCCTGGGAGAAGAGGTTACACTCCAGAAAGTACCAGTCTCTTAATAAATTTCCTAGTAAAGAAGACTTTAAATGCAGATTGTGGCTGTGGTGGGGTGTGCGTTACCTGAAGCAACCTTGGTCTGCCTGGGAGGAGCAGGTCACAGCAGCAAACACAGAGTTATCTCTTCAGCTGTTCGAAATCCCTAAGAATACCATCCTAGGAGGGATCTCTCTCATTACGAATAGCCTAAGATCTGGTCTAACTAGGTCTGTGGCTGCAGTGGGAGATGGTGTTCCAGGCAGCTCAGAGCACCTTGAACTGAAAACCTGAGGTGATCTGGGGGATCTTGCACACGTTCTGATGCCGTGTGGAGATCAGAAGTCTGCCTCTCCCTGTGTGATCCTGGTTATTCTTCCTGGAAGCAGCTGTGCTGGAGTGAGTGAGAACAGTGTAGCTGTGCTTGTGAAGTGCAGCGTTTCTGCTTGTGGATACCCCATCCCTGGAGGTGTTCAAGGCCAGGCTGGACATGGCTTTGAGCAGCCTGGTCTAGTGGGAGGTGTCCCTGCCCATGGCAGGGGGGTTGGAACTCAATGATCATTAAGGTCCCTTCCAACCTAAAGCATTCTGTGGTCTCCAGATGCCAGAACTGGCAAGTGATTGCAGCTGCTGGGGACTTGACCAGCATTGTGGTGACCGCATTTTCTGTTCCTGTTTCACAGGCTCTGGAAAAAAACCCTCCAGTGGCTGCTTCCTCTAGTCCACATTTCCTAATCCGAACAGAGCTCCCTGTCCACACACCAATTCTAGCTTCTCTCCTTCGCCACTGCCACCCCTCTGAAGTGAAGTACCTGCTGGCACGACGATGTCTCCAGGACGGGAGGTAGCAGCACCTCTGGTCTCCTTGCAACAGCGCTGCTTGTTTGGGCTCTGTGTTTTTCTCTGTGCTCCTGGAAATCGTTCAGTTCAGTACTGCTGTTGTAGCCCTGCTCGAGTCACAGGGTGTCATGACCAGAGCAGGTGTGGTGTGGGGAGAACCTGTGGGCTAGTCATCCAGGTTCCACCTGGCTGCTGGCACTTCTTGGGGTCACCCTGCTCCTTCCACCACATGTTCTGTCCCCCTTGCAGGGTGGCTGATGCAGTGGAACATTACCTGGATTTTCTGGCTCTGCTTCAGGAGGGGCTGCAGCAGCAGGTAGGTGTTCCTGGCAAAGGGCTCCCTTGGTGACTTGGTAGGTGAGGTTTGGATCCCCATCCCAAGGCCTGGGTCCAGGCACCACCCCCAGACTCCAGGTTTCAGTGTCTAGTTAGAGTTGTGAAGGAGATGAGGTGAGACCTGGCACCTCTGACCTGTGGCATGTGTGTGCCTTCGGATTCACACAAGAGACCACTTGGCACTGGTGTCTGGAGAAACAGCTTCCCCTTCCTTGTGGGGTTTTGGAGTCCTTTACTTCAAGAGTAGGGATTTGCAACCCAGGCTCTGCAGAGCAGTTGGTCCTTCAGCTGCTTCTTCCTCCGAGAGGCCCCAGCGTCTGTGGGAGCGGGTCTGAGCTTTGCTGGGCAGTAGCTCTGGGTTCCCAGGAAGCATGGGGTCACTCTGCTTGGCTGGGTGCTCTGCATCGGTGCACTGCCACCGCTCTTGCTCCCCAGGTGCCCCTAGATGGTGGCTCACCTCTGCCCAGGATCCCCGAGGTGTTCCTGGAAGCAGCGTCCGCCTTGGAGCAGGCTGGGAGGCACCAGGATGCCATAACCGTTTGTGAGGAGGTCATCAGCCGGACGACTGACCTGATCCCACGGATGTTACGAGTGGAGGAGAGGCTGCAGCGGCCGGAGTGCCCATCGCCAGGGACAGGGCCGTCCCAGCAGAAGGAGAGTCTGTGCTGCCTGGCCTGGAGAGCAGCTGGGTACCTGCACCAGGGCTGGGCGTGGGCCACACTGGGCAAGAACAAGGAGGCCATAACACAGTTCAGCAGGTGCCTCAGTGATCTCCTGCGAGTCCAGATGGACGGGTCTGGCGCTGAACCTGCAGGTAGGATGCTGCACAGCGCCGGGATGGGTCAGGATCTGCATGCTCAGCAGCGCCGAGGACAGGAGCAAGGCGCCGGGACCAGTGTCACCTCTGGCACCGCTTGTCCCTGTGTGCTGAGCTCTGCGCCGCGCCAGAACCTCTGGCTGGTTTGGTTTGGTCAGAGCTGGGTTTGGCCTCGGCTCTGCCTCCTTCCCTGCTGTCTCGGTGATGGTTAAAAGGGTTGTGAAGCAGGAAGGTTCTCAAATCCAGATTTCAGGGAAAAGGTCCATACTGCTTGTGCAGATGGGCAGCCAAAGGGCAGGCTGGGGCTGAGGTCACTGCTCACCACAGCCACCTAATGTACCAAGGTTCTTGGCGTTCCTCACTCTGCCTTCTCCTGGCTCTTCCCACCCTAGCAGAGAGGCTGAGCTCTGCCACAGAGGGCTTGGGGAGCTGGAAGATGAGCAGCCCCGAGAAATGTTCAGCCCATCCCAACCACTAACCTGGCTCAGCCTGCTGGGATGAGGGAGGGAATGTCTGGAGGATGGTGTTTTCACATCTGTGTGTCTTTCTGTGCCAGAGAATCTCCTGCCAGAAGTGGAGGTGCTCCAGAAGATCAGGCTGCTCTCCCTCATCGGGAGAGGTACGCAGTTCCTGGAACTGGGGAGGCACAAGGAAGCCTTGTTGGATTTCCAGCATGGCTTGCAGATCTCGCCAGGTAAGAGGATGGTTTTGGTGAGGAGCAGAGGATTTCCACCAGTTTGCCCCTTGGGGTACTTCGCTGCATTCAGCAGAAAGGTCTTTGTGCTTTAGCCCACACTTGTTTGGATGTCAAGGTCTACAGCAGGACTACTAGCAGTGTGATGTGTTTGAGATGCTTCTCTGGGGCCTGGTCAGCTCACTGCCCTGGAGAAGCAGACAATCAGAACCCTCTCCTGAGACACCTTGGAAGTTTCTCTTCTTCCCGTCCAAACTCCAGCCGGCTTTCCCTCAGAGAGGGTCTCCTTTCCCAGAACAGAGCAGCTGGGATCTCTCTTCATCCTAGGAAGCAGCGTGTCCATGCCTGGTGGCCCAGAGCTCTGTCAGGGGAGAGGGGTGGGGAGCCATATGTGTCCCAAGTGCAGCCATAGCATGGCCAGCACTGCTCCCAGGGGCGACCTCCCCTTGTCCAGCGTAGGTCTGTGAGCTTGGCCAGCATCTGCTAGACCTTTCCTTCATCAGGAGGCACAGGCCTGTCTTGTGAGGGAAAACCCCAACCCAGACAGAGAGGTGTGTCTTCTGGCTGATGCCACCCGCCTTGGTTGCCAGCCCCTGGGGCTCAATGAGAGCCTGTGGCGCGGTCACCTCCCCATGACACCATTTCCCCATCCTCCCCTCCCTCATCTGGCTCCTCAGCTGCTTTGGCAAGACCCCAGTACCCCACAGCCAGTGCTGGGGACCTGGGGCTGAACCCACCCACCCCTTCCTTCCTGTGCTGCAGGTGACCCAGCTGCTCTTCCCTACCTGGTGGAGGCCCTGTGGAAGCTGGACCGAAAGCCGGAGGCGGCAGCTCGGTGGCAGAAGTTCTCCCAGAGCTCCCCCGGGGAGGACAGGCAGGGAAGGTGTGTGAAGAAGGAGTGGTGGGATGGTGGTGGTGGGCACTCCCAGGTGTGGTGGTGGATCTGAGGAGCTTCACCCTTCCCTGAGGGGGATGTGGCTCTTTCCCGGGTACGTGGGGAGCCAGATGGGAGAGGGGCAGAGCCGGCGGCTCCGTGCAGCCCACCGGATGGGGAATTCCTGGTGGGACCGTGGAATCTCCCCCTCCTCCTCTCTTCCCCCAGGCCCCTCCCGCTCTTCCTGGCCTCCTGCCTCCAGCGGGCGGCCTTCCCACGCCGCGAGGACCTTGCCAGGAGCATCGGGGACTACCTCGGGACCCCGCACGTGGACCCCGCCAGCTGACCCCGCCGCCCTCCCCGGAATTCCTCCAGCATGAAGCCGGGTTCCCGAAGGATTGGTGCGCAGCGGATCCCCTTTTTCTAATAAAAACCTCTTTTTAACTTTTTTTGTTTGTTTGTTTCTGTGCTCTTTTTCTGCAGCGAGCCTTTCCGGCCGTGGAGCTGCTCGCAGCCCCTGGGCTGTGCCCCGGGCGGGTGTGAGACCCCCGGCTCCCGGCCGCCTGCCACCTACACACGCCCGTGACCACGACCACACGTGGGGCTCCACCGAGCTCCCGCCCCCCGCGCCTTCTGATTGGCTGTAGCCGTGCCGCTCCTTTCCCTTTCCTGGGGCGCTAGCCAATGGCCAGTCGAGGCTAACCTTGGATGGCCGTAGGGGCGGATTTTCCCATTGGTGAATTTTTTGCCCCTGTTGCTCGGCAGAAGAGCCGCGGCAGGAGCGGCGCCGCGATTGGCTCCTGGGGGTTGCGCTTGGCTCGTGGCGATTGGGCAGGGAAAAGGAGAGGGGCGGGGCGGAGGAGGCAGAGTACCCGTTCCTTTCCCCCCCATCGCCCCCCCCCACCCTCGTCTCCCCCGTTTCCGCCTCTCCAATTGGCCTAGACGCTCACCGGGCGGATTTTCCCATTGGTCAGCGCACGCTGTTGCTAGGCAGGCGAGGAGGCGCGGGGCGGAGCTTCCCCCTTGCGATGAGTCGGCTGTGAGGTTCAGTCAGCGCGAAGCGCCCCGACCTGCCGTCGCCGCTGCCCGACTGAGACCCGCCGACCGCCGCCGCCGCCCGCCCTGAGGAGCCACCGCCGGCCGCCTCCCCTCGCCCCTTCCCCCCCAGCGCCATGGCCTCGGGATCCGAGTAAGTGTGGGCCCCCCGCCGGCAGGCCGCGGCCTAGGCCCCGCCGTGGCGGCGGCTGGGCCCGGCCCGGCCTAGCCCGCCTCACCTCGCCTCAGCGCTGCGCGGCGGCGGGCCCGATCCGTCCCACCGTCCCGCTGTGTCACGCAGGGCCTGAGGAGGCGGAGGCGGTGCCGGGAAGGGGGATCGGCCGCTCCCCGCCGCCCCCGAGCCGGGCCTCCCCGGGAAGTGTCGAGTCATGCGGGGGGGGGGGGGAAGGCGAGGCCGGGCCGGGCCTCCCGCTGGGCCTCGGCCGTGCCCCTGCTTGCGGCCCGGGGCCGCCTGCCTGCCGTGCCCCGGCGCGGTCCGGACCCTCTCGCCTGGGTTAGGCCTCAGCTAGGGAAGGCTTTGTCTTCCAGGCCCCGGAATGGCTGGCGGGGCACCGAGAGAGTGAGAGTGCTGTCCCGACCCCCTCCCGGCAGCGGCCCTCGGGCCGGGGCTAGTAAGTGACTTGGCATTAGCTGAGGCAGACATGTTGTGCCGGGCCTGGCCTCCGTGGCAGCTGAGGCAATCGGCTATATTTTCGTCTCCGGTGTCCTGCCTCACTCCGTTTTCAGTTCCAGGCTGAGGATCATTTTTCATGCTCCTCAAAAATGGGTAATAGTGGTCTCTCGGCTCCCAGCCCGAAGAGGCAAGCCGCTTCATTGCCCCTTGAGAAGAGTTAAAGTAGAACCTAAAGAAAAATTTCCCAAATCTAAGAACACTTGAAGTAACTTTCTTGGCCTTGCCAGGGGCACTTTTGTTCTCTTGAGCATCTGTTGTTTATGTTCATCTTTTCTTTTGCAAATCCTGAAGTTCAGATCTCAGTCCTACTGAGTCAGTTCCAGCAAGGTGTGCCAAGAATTCAGTGTCCGCGGTAGAGCTTGGGGTGGAAGTGACAGTCTCAAAGGCGTATTTTGCTGAGATGAACAGTGTCTTTAGAAAGAAACTTCTACTTTAGCCGAGTTACTTTCACCACACAAGAATCAAAAAAAGTTACTTTGCAACTGGAAAAGAGTTACTTTTTAGTTGCCATTTTTGGGTCAGGGCTATTGGCAGCCATCTTGCTGAACTGTGCTTTAGCATAGCGAGTAGGATTGCAAGAGCTAAGAGAGTACAGTTTCAGAAGGGAATCTTGCTTTCGTGTGCCTTCCTGTCTGAAACACTGCTTGAGAACTTGGCATCTCGAGCACAGGTATGAAGTCACCACTTCATTGCCATGTCCCGTTCCGGAAAGTGGCTGAAATCATCAAATACCTCACTCGTTTGCTTCAGTGGATAAAATGTTTCATGGATATTTTTTTTTTTTAATACCTACCCGTTCAGTCTGGAACGTGGATGTTCATGGTGGTAAGAAACTGCTGCTAACAGGTTTTGTCTTGGAAACGAGTTCATGAGGATATTGATAAAAAGGCACAGCAGCATACAGAAGGCGTGACTGTTTTCACTTTCATTACTGCAGCTGGAATCAGTTTGAGTCAGTGCCTTCTCTCTATAATTTTAGCATAGACTTGCAGGAAGAACTTCGTTCCCTAGTTTCAGTGGAGCTTTGAGGGTTAGCAGTCATTTTCAGAAGAATCGCTAATTGGTAATTACTTTCTGCTCTTGCTACCATCCACAATAATGCATAGCCTCTGGGCGTTATCACATGCTGAATGAGGGGAGCTCTGACACAGAGAAAAATGATAAAGTGATGTAAGTGATAAAAAGCCCCCCCCCCAACTCCTTCCCTATGTCAAATGGGGCTGTTGGACTGCTTTACTGAGAGAGAAAAGGGGACTGAGAATGGGGGCTGGGGACTCATTTATTTTTGGTAATTAGGGCTATTACATATTTACTTCAATTTTATTGATGTCTTGTGCTTTATAAGCAAGCTTGGCCATTAGCTGTACTAGGGATTATGTCCTCACTTCTGGCCTCTGTCTAAGGGCGGGCTTGATGTAGGCTTTGAATTACCTTTTAATTCCGAAACAGCTCTAAAGCTACGTTTTGTGTTCAGTTTATCTCTTTTGTTGAGTCAGTGAAAGAAAGGAGCGAGAGGGGAAGTGTATGAGGGAGCTGACAAAAGGGGTGAGTAGGGGATATGATCTAGAGGATTTGCACCAGGCTCTCTCTGATGGGAAACTCATTGAGGAGCTTTAAAAATTACCTAGGTTAGCTGTCTGTCCTGCCCTTTGCCAAAGTTTACCAGCACACATAGGGAAGTTGGCAGGAGAGAGCCCCAACCCATGCCTTAGGCTTTCCTGCTTGCTATTTTCCATTCAAGCTCTCCTTCCCTGATGCCCAGATGTTGGGGATAGGCTGAGCATGGTTGAGGTGCACAGACATATTTTGCTCTATCATCTTGGTTGCAGCATGAGGAACCCCCAGGAGGGATACAATGAGGGAAAATGTTGGAGATAACAAATATTCTAAATTGCTACTGGAAGATGGGTAGCATTTGGCTCCCTAAGTCCTTACTCTGTTTGTAGGGGAAATAACATCACTTTCCTCAGTAGCTGACATGTAATTTCGTAACACCTTTGTTTCTTTATCTGCAGAACTGTCAGGGCAGATAACTGAAGCTGATCCTGTGCATTTAGATGTCTCCATGCTGTTTCTTGGAGACGTTTATGCCATTTTTAATGCCTCCAAGCTTTTCGATTTCTTTAAGTGCAGTAATGTACTGACAGCATTGATCCAGCCCTCCCTTCTGACCTAGGAAACTATAGATTCAGTTCTTTGGTACTAAAACTTTTTCCTCACATTCAGCAAAACCGAGTGGACTTTTTGCTGTGCTCTTCAGTGCTGCGGTGTGTCAGGAGCTATATGAACTTACTTTCCAGATTTATACAACTTTGGGTTTATTGACAGTTTTGGTCCAAAAGTTTCCACTTGCTTCCCAGTTCCCCTTCCATTGATTTTTATCTTGTCTCCGAGACTGTGTTTTAGGCTGCAGGGCAGTCCTGAGGGACAGCCGCACAGTTTCAGTGACAGTTGATGTAGCCAAAGTCTGGCAGCAGTTTTTGTATCAAAAGGCCTTTGGATCCACATCTCGTATGCAGAGGGATGTGAATTACATTCACACTTTGAACAGGCTAAATAGGAGTATTGTTTCTTTCTGGTGTCCCATAGCTTAAATTTTAAAATCTATCTGCTAAATTAATCTCCAGTGTCCAGGCAAAGTCCTTATAAATAGGTTGTTGGTTTTATCCACTGTTTTAACTACAAGATCCTGTCTGGCCTGGTTCGGTTTCCTTATTGCTCTCTCAGTTTTCCTGGAAATCCCAGATCTTTTAGGACTCTACCAACACCACATTTTAGGTTGAAGATGGAGTTCGTGAGCTCCTTCCTGCATGTATCCAGCAGACTTTCTTGTGTCTTTTTGGCTTCAGAGAATGGATCTGTAACATCTCACATTGAAAGGGATGGATGTTGATTTCTTACCTCTTGCACTCTTTAATGAAGAGTGGAAAAACACGAGTTTCCCAGTGCTGGCAGCCCAGGAAAGACATGTTTTACAACTTCTTCTTTTGTTCACTTAAAATAATGTTGTGTCTCATTTCGAACATGTTTCCGGTGCTACCAGGGCTTATGTGAAGCTTGAAAACCTCTTGGAAACAATCTGTCTGCCCTCATAGGGTTGCTTGGTATTGTTCCCTTTTTTAAGTGTTGGAGAAAGAAGCCAACACCACATAGTCTGACTTGGAAAAACCTCAGTTTTGAGGGCTGGGGGGACCAGGGGTAACATCACACCGTAGGCATGTTACTCCTCTCTGATGTACTTCTAAAAATGCAGCAAGCATGCCGAGTGACACTCTGCTGCCACAGACTGCGTTAGTGCTTTGTAGCTGCTTGCTCTGCCGCTTCCACGCAAGTGATTTCTTCTGGTTATTTTGTCCCTGAAAGAGCAAAATGGAGCCAAAGTGCGCGGCCAACACCTTTGCGCACAAAGCTCGCAACTCTTTGCCGGTGCTTGCTGCTTGCTCAGGACAAAGGAAGACTTCACTTTCCTTTCTTTGTCAGAATCAAACCAAATTGTGCAAAGTTTTCTGTTCGGACCTTAGTTGCAGGCACATCTGGAATACTTGGAGAAAGTAATCAGGCACCCATCAAGGGGAGTTACAACAGTCTGCTGCTGTTGTGGCAGCTTCCAAGCAGTCCCCGGGAATCAGTTGGTTCAAATTCATATTTCTTTCACAGAGTGAATTATTTACTATGAATTAGATTTTGAAGGAAATTACTTAATCTGCCTTTCTTCCATTTCTTTGCTGTTTGATGCTCCATTTTGTCAAGTCAAACAAATTGTCTGTTGTAATTGTTGTGGTGTAGTGGGCTAGAGCTGCAGTGACTCCTGTGAAAGGTGCTTATATCCTAAAAAGAAAACCCCGTTTTTCATGAGCACTTGAATATTTCTACTGGCTTGCTAGGTTTAACTAATAGGCCTCGACAGGCTAAACTTTTACAACTCTTCCTGTCAGGGGAGCTGCAGCATTGTCCTTTAATTCCCCTATTTATCTGGGATTTGACACCAAATAGACTTGAACTTTTGTTTCGATGGCAGTGGTTACATGTGATTTCAGATGAGTCTGACTAATTCTTTTAGGAAAAACATCTTACAGTCAGCAACATCTCACAGACCACTTCTTTTCATAGATAGCTTTGCAGCTATTTCCATTTGAGGCTAGTAAAGTAGTTATATTTACTGGCAGAAAACATTGTACTTTGAACTGCTGCAGCTGGTGCCTAGGAAAAATGATCTTTGTCTTACGCACAAGTATAGTTTCTAAAAGACAAGACAACAATGAAACCTGTAGAAAATGGAGATGAAAACGGGGGTGGCTGGAAAGGGGGACGCAGGATCACTCAGCCTCATAACTTCTGTTTTCTTTGCCAGTTCTAAAGCGGATGACTTATCGACTGCTATTCTGAAGCAGAAGAACAGGCCTAATCGGTTAATTGTTGATGAAGCCATCAATGAAGACAACAGTGTTGTGTCACTGTCCCAGGTGCGTCATCTATAAAAGTAGAGCGTTTAACCTGGTAATTAGTGAGCTGTTGCTGCGTATTAACTTGAAATGTAACTTTGCAAGGTGAGTCTAAGTATTTGTTAGCTGTTAGGAGTCAGGAAGGGTTGTCTTGTTTCCTAACACTCTTCCATGATAAAATGTGTTTTGATTCTCAGTTTGTAGGATTCACTTGAACTTGTGCCTTTAGCCTGGCTTCCGGATTAGCTATTGACCAGTGTAGTGGGAGCCTCTGTCCTTACGGATTTAGTACATCGCTTCCAAGTTGTAATTCTCCAAAGTCAAGTAACTCCTTCAAATGCTCAGATTCTTTTTTTGTCAAAAGCTTGTTCTAATGCTGTTGCTGTTTACAGGCAAAAATGGACGAGTTGCAACTGTTCAGAGGAGACACTGTTCTGCTAAAAGGGAAGAAGAGGAGAGAAGCAGTCTGCATTGTTCTGTCAGACGATACCTGCTCAGATGAGAAGATTCGCATGAATAGGGTAGTTCGCAACAACCTGAGAGTGCGCCTGGGTGATGTGATCAGGTGAGGACTCGTTTGCTAACTGTTGCGTGTCCCTGGGTTGCCTAAATAATTTGTGCGCTGGCGCTGAGTTGAGTGAGTCAGTAGCAGAGGCAGGATCTGCAGGAGGTATGCTTACGTCTTCTGGAGCAGATCACAGAAATGTGTTGAAGTCCTTGTCTTACATTGGGGACCTTTGCTTACTTTTGCATGTGTTTCTGGCTGTATACATATTCAGGTTAATACTAAAAAATTATGCTAAAATTCCTTGAAGTCTATTTTGCGAGCCCAGGTCTTGCTATTAAATTGAGTGGTTCAGTTATCTCACTGTTGTCACAATCACCTTCCCAAATTTACATTGTCAGATGAACTTGCAAATTTTTCTTATCCTGCATGTTCAGAGAAAATTGGAGCCTGGTTTCTCACACTAGACTTCCTTGGGTGATATCTGAAGAAATCTTGAAATGAAAAATGTGTTTCATACAAACTTGGTAGAGGAGAGAAATGAGGCCGTTCCACCTATACCTCTACCACTAGAAAATGCAAGTGGTGTTTAAACACCGCTGTTGTTGGAACACAGCAGTGCTTTGAGTCTGTAAATTTAAATAAAGGTAAATCCTGACTTTACCCTGATGTAGGATTACTGCCGAGTCATTTCTAGTGTGACAGTTCAGTCTGTGCTCTCCCCTTCTCTGCTGGGGCTGTGTCCGTAGTGGTTCTCAGCCTTCCAGATGTGTTACCGATTGTCATAGCTTTGTTGCATGGGTCAGAGAATTTTCACACCTCTTGCCCTCGGAAGTTTTCTTGCTGATCTTTAGCTGCTTTTTGGGTTGCTTTCTGTGGCCTGGTTTCTGCCAAAATGCAGATTCATGCATTACTCCCTTCCTGCTTGTGGTCTGTCAACTGTTCTTCTGGAGCAGTCTGTCTCTTTCTTTGCCTTTCTGCTGTGTCCGCTCTGTAAAGCATGTGGTAGAAGAATCTGTTAAGAGTCTTGAGCAAAGTCACGTATGAAGTGTCACATGCTCAGCTGCAGTCCCACGTTGCCTTTTCTTTGCTGGCAAAGCCAGGCTGAACTTTCTGCTGCAGCTTGATACTCTTGAGCTATTGCCACAGTAGACTGTAAAATAATAGCTGAAGTGTTTACTTAAAAAAGGGGGAAAGAGCCTTCAGACCTAAATGCCAGCCTCCACAAAGTGGGACTGACTGTAAGCTGGTGTATGAGCCGATGCAGGCAGGACTCAGGAACAACTACAAAACCATGGATTAAGGGCAAAGAACAAATTTAATCTCAATACCTCATGAATCGGGGAACCTCTGAAGCAGCACCCGGGCAGAGGCAGGCAAGCAGGGGATGCGGGCACCGTGGAGCAAGAGTCCTTAATAGCATGAGAGCCCTTGTTAGCAAGGGAGCGAGGGAGCAAGAGAGCCTCTACTTGCTATTTGGGCCTGTATTTCAAGGATTCAGGCAGGCAGAGTTTTCTGCTGTGCTTTGATCTCTTCAGCAACAGAGCAGGAGTCTCAGGCGTGTTTGATAAGGTGCCCCTGAGTCCATCCCAGGCCTATGTTATCTAAGTGCAGGTGTTCTACTTGTTGAGCACACAAAACTAAGCAACAATTAGTGTGATAGATGTGTTTTCCAGCACCCCACATGCAAGTGACTTGAGCGTGTTTACAGTTCTCCTCGCCAATCTTAGGTTACTTTCCCACAGCTTGTTAACCTGGTTGGTGTTGTGAGAGCCTTTGCTCAGAATCAAGATTATCAGCAGTGGGGGATCTTGTCTCTGTAGTACGTTATGAGAAAGTGAGGAAGGAACAAAGAGGTTCCCCCAGCTCCTTTTCCCTTGCACTTGGTTCAGCAGTAGCTCCTTGTCGAACCAAAAGCTAGCTCATGACTCTCACAGGTCTTCAGTAACTTGAGAATGCACTCTAGGAGTGTTGAGGGGGGCTGCAGAAGAGCAGGGTGTAGGAAGAAAGTATGAAACTCCCCGGCAGTCTTGGACAGGGCTGAGAGGAGTGAAGAAAAGTGTATGTTGCAAAGACTGTCCCTTGATGGGCGTGATTTTTGCCTTGTCAGTACTGAAATGTTCTTACGCAGATGAGAAGTCTCACCAGGGCTTTGAAGGGTCCTTCCTGGCATTTGTGCTGGCCTGGGAAGGGACATCACTGCCTTTTCCATGCAAGTCCAGAGAGTTGTGGCTAACTGGAGTTTTCTTCTGTTGCAGCATCCAGCCTTGCCCGGATGTGAAATATGGCAAACGTATCCATGTGCTGCCAATTGATGACACGGTAGAAGGGATCACGGGGAATCTGTTTGAGGTCTATCTCAAGCCATACTTCCTGGAAGCATACAGACCCATCAGGAAAGGTAATAGTGCCTGTTATTGAAGTCCTGATGGCAGCCAGTGTGAGCTACTCCTGGGACTGAATAAAGAGAATTTCTAGGAGCTTGCACAGATTTCCACGAAGCATTGGACTGACATCTGTAGAGTGAGGTTTTGCTGGTGCTGATTTAATTTTTTCCTGATCTTCAGAAGAAAGGATGATTGCTGCTGCTGGCTGGTGGAGCAGCTTGGTAGTTCTCCTGCGTGTTTTTGCTACATGAGATAGGAGAGCATCAGAAAAGGCTTAGGTAGAACACAGGAGAAAATCTCATTAAACTAAGTTACTACCACGTAACGGGATTGGGGAGTTGCCCATGTATTAAATCAATTGGTTGGATATACCAGCTGGCACCCTGACTAAATTAACTTCTTCAAAGTAATTTGATTAATAATTGGGAGAGTGCTTAGAAAACTAAATACACTTTCAGACTTGTGCTAGTAGCACTTATGCTGGAACAAATAGGTCCTAATACAGTACAAACACAGGTTGAAGTTATTCAGTTTCTGTAGCCCAGTTTAGCCAGGAATCCTAGTGCAGTATTAAATACTATTCTGCTTCTGGAGACAGCCAGCTATAACTAGTAACAACTATTTTTTATGAAGTTCAGGCTTTTTGCCTGTTTTAGAAGTGTTAAATTGAAACTGAATGGAAAAGAAATGTGATTCCTTGCCTCTGTGTTTTGTATTTAGGCAGAGTATTATTTTCTATTGTTTGCTGTTTGTTACTGGATGAAATTTGAGAACTTAAACTGCTGTAGATCTAAATAGGGCCTGAGTAGTCACAGTACATTCAGCCTTGCAGTTTAAAAAGCAAGGCAATGTTAGAAATGCCAGCAGCGTGTGCCTGTGAAGCTCACTTCCTTGTCTTCTGGGGCTGCTGGTGGTAGAAGGGTCGACATTTTGCAGCAGGCCACTAAAATACGTGCTTTTACAGGTGACATCTTCTTGGTGCGTGGAGGGATGCGTGCAGTGGAGTTCAAAGTGGTGGAGACAGATCCAAGTCCATACTGCATAGTGGCTCCAGACACGGTGATCCATTGTGAAGGAGAGCCCATCAAACGAGAGGTGAGTAGAATCCTGCCATGGGGTTCTCCTGCTGATTCCCCTCTGTCTGAAATCTGCTTCTGTGACAGTTCTTGAGAGCAGCAGTGTTTGCAGCTCATGTTCTGGCATTTTGTATATTGAATGTAATGGGTAGAAACTCCATTTTCAGGAGATGAGCTGCTGCTGAAGGTAGTCAGAGAAATGTGCTCCCAGTGTCCTTCCTCATATGCTGAGATAGCGCCAGTGCGTAGGTTTGCTGATGAATTGCTGTATTTTGGTAGCAGCTGGTTTTGCATCTGCTTCCAGATAACTCATGCTGGATTTAGATGTGTCTTTTAATTCCAAAGTTCCCTTGATCCATTGCAGGGAGAGCTTACAAAGTTGCTAAATTTCATGCCACCTGAAAATAAAGCCATTAGTGCTTTTTCAGTGAGAAATTTGAGATCTCAAAATGGTTGATTTAAAAAAAATAATAAATAAATTCCCCAGTCCTTTAACGTATCTAGCCTTGATAGTCTTGAGCATCCCCATCTTGAGGCAGTCTGAGTGGCTTCCCTGTAAGGTCTTGGTCACTGTAGTATTAAGGAATAGGAAGTCTCAGAGATGTGAGCTAAGGTCGTTGCATAAAGTGCTTGCAAATCCATATGAGTGCTGGTTTGTAGTTAGCTGCGATCTGAAAAATTCATCTCCATGTGACACTTGTGAGACTCTGTCTGGGCACCAGATGAGTCCAGTTTGGGCTCTTAGGACACAGTAGAGACAGATAGGGGAAAGTTCAGCCAAAGCCACCAAAATGGTGGTCAGCTGGAGGTCAGAATGAATGAGGAGAGTCTGTGAGATTGGGATGGTGGAGGCTGGAGAAGGGAAGGCAAAAAGGGCGGGCTTACTGGCAGCTGCCTGACAGGAAGGGGTTGATAACCAGGCTCTTCTGAGAGCTGTGCCCTGGGACAGGACTAGAGGTAGTGACCTAAGCTGGATCAAGGGAAATTCACAGTAGATACTAGGATAAAGGTTTCCCCCAGCCCTGGAGCAGGGCCCAGAGGGCAGGAACCTCCAAACCTGGAGACCTTCAGTGCTTGATGGGGCCAGATCCTGAATGACCTGCTTGAGCTAGTTGTTCTTGTTTGTGGGGCTTGGACCGAGCCCCTCTGAGATTCCAAGCTGTGTTATTTTATTATTTTAGTGCGGCCTAATGTTGCAGATAACTAAGGCCAGCAGAGATCTGGGCAGCCATATGAATGGATGCTGTAGAGCTCTACTGGAAGAGTTGACTGCAGTTGATCTTATCTGCCTGTCTGCATCTTAACATTCTCTCTTAATTTGCGTCAATCCTAAAGACAACACTACATCTGAGAACTATGTGATAGCTAGAATATGTCAAGTAGTTAAGAGATATCACTTACAGTTTAAGGACTAAGTATATTTTATACTGAGCTTCGTTGTCTATTGCTATCTTTGTTAGCCACCAGAGGGTCACAGAGCTTGTTTTGCACTAAAGTCTGTAGGGAACCTGGCAGCAGAGGCTGCCATTCAAGAAAATGGGCTTCAGTGAGGTCTAGGTACGTGCATGCAATTCCCTTTGTACATCTGGGAGAGCAGAGCTAAGAAACAATCATAGGAGACACCAGGAAGACTTGAAAGTGAGAATCTCAAGACAGCAAAGAAATGGCTGTGAGCAAAACCCGGATTCCTGACTTCTGTAGACTGGGAGGGGTTGTTGAGCTATTGTTTTCACTCACATGTTTAATATACTTCCTTCCGGATAGGATGAAGAGGAGTCACTGAATGAAGTGGGCTATGATGACATTGGTGGCTGCCGGAAGCAGCTGGCTCAAATCAAAGAGATGGTGGAACTTCCACTCCGACACCCTGCGCTCTTCAAGGCCATTGGGGTGAAGGTAGGTCCCCGTGTGGATGAGTGGGCTTGCCCTTGCAGACAGCTCTTGATCTCAGAGGTTTATTGGGCATCGGGAGGGGCAATAGGTAATTTGTGGGGATTTCTTTAATGCTGGTGTTAGGAAAGTGATTCCTTACATGTTCTGGACACAGATTGAAGTATGGCAGCTTGTAAAGTGGAGCAATGCTTTGAATCAGCCCTGTCAGTTAACTGGCAGGGTTTTTGTTTGTGTGCCATACAAAGTAGTAAGGGTGTTGATAGCAATCCTGGGATGGCAGCTGTTACATGAGTTTGGATCACAATGTCGGACTGGCTTTATCAAATGCTTACAATTTCGCTGTGAAGCTACTTAGGCATTCAGATACTAGCTCACCACCTAAGTCCCTTGCCTTTGTGCTCAGCCTCCACGTGGGATCCTGCTGTACGGTCCTCCTGGCACTGGTAAAACACTGATTGCCCGAGCGGTGGCCAATGAAACAGGGGCTTTCTTCTTCCTGATCAACGGTAAGTTTTGTGGCTGCTTTGGCCCCAGATCTGCTGTGTGCTCATTCATCCATCGAATGGTGTTAACAGGACTTGTAGAGCCACGTTGTCTCCCTGACATCCTTCCTTACCTCTTTCAAGTGTGGCTCTGGGGACATTTGCAGACTGTTTGTGTGGAAGCATCTGTAGTGGCACTTCCCTTAAGCTTGATTGTGTTGTAGCAGGGTGGTTGGAAGACAGCTCTGTGATGCAGGAACTTGGAGTCTGTCTGGGTCTTCTTTTATGTTGGTGAGGGCAGAGCTGGTAGTGAAGAGCTGAGATTTCTCTAAGTACATGGGTGCAGGACATTTGTTCTAGTTGCTGTCACCATGTTCCATTCAGAAAAGCAGCTGGTCTGCTGTGGGTTTCTCTTTCCCCTTAAGGAAAGTGCAAGACCTGTTTTGTTTCACATAACATTAATTGGGAGGAACTTTCCTGAAAGCTATAATGAGTACCTTGGGACTTAGCTACAAGTGGCAGAACCTCCTGCTGATGACTGTCGCCTGTAGCAGCTGAGATGGTTACTAGTTTATGTCCAGTAAGGACCAAATTCTGAGTTTTCCTCACTGCTTTTCTGTCCCATTTTACAGTCAGTGCTGGAATAACTAAACATTTGTACTGAATGAGTACTTTCCTGCTGTTGATGTCAATCACATAGACCCATGAAGGCAATAGCAAAAGTGTGTAGCACAGGATAGCAGCGACCAGCAGCAGGGAAGGCTTTGTATCTCAAGATATCAGATGTAAATGGGCTGTTTTTAATCATATGTCGCCCTTGTCATATATATCCTAAGTGTGTGGAAGCTATTACTGCATGCTAATGAGCCAGCTGTTTCTTTAGACACTTGTATTGCATAATAAACATAACGTTGTCAGAATTTGTGGTGCATTCTCCGTCTGCTGGTCCCAAGCCTGGAGCTGCTGGCAGTGATGTAGACAGAGCTGGTATGAACTGGTGAGTTACCTGTAATGAAACACTCTAGTACCAGTGGCTCTGCAGCTGGCAGGCTTCGGTCAGCTTTGCACTCCTGAGGGTCAGGTTTCTTTTCCTTGGATCTTTTAGAAGTGCACTCTTCATAACCACTCCCATCAGCATCATGGAAAAATCTGTGAAAACAAAATACATCTGTAATCCTGCACTAGTGTTCAGCAATTGTAGGAGATCTTAGGGGAATGCTGTCATTCCTTCTGGGATTGATGTGCTTACACGTACTTATATTTTTTTTTCATTCTTTTGAGAGGAGATGAGATTTGTTTTTGTCTTTTTTTTTCGTTTTGTTTTTTTAAATTCATTTATAGGATCTTATAGAGGTAAATGTAAACCTGTGTAATGTAAGCTAAAGACAGCTTCAGTATCTTACAGCTTTTTCCTTCCCTACCCTGATAATTCATCACATATAATTTGATTGCTTCTCTTGCAAGCTAGGACTGGCATTAACAGTGTGTTGTGGCACATTACAGAGAAGCTCACCAAGTGTGAAATAGGGTAAGGAAAGAGACAGCTAAAGGTAGCTCATTGAGTAGTGCTGCATTCTGTTAGCGTAAACGAAAACCACACCAGAATAATGATAGAACCTAATTCCTCATGCTGTTCTCACCTGTTCAGCTGCAGATTTAGTAAACTCAGTTGATAGTATTTGCTTTGGCTTGAGAGATAGATTCTCCCATGTGAACATTGTACTAAAAAAAAATTCAGCTGCATGCCTTGGGGCAGAGCGTGCATAGCTCCCTCTCTTCTGGGTGCCACAGTGCTGCTGTTTTTCAGGTCCTGAGATCATGAGCAAGCTGGCTGGTGAGTCTGAGAGCAACCTGAGAAAAGCCTTTGAAGAAGCAGAGAAGAACGCTCCTGCCATCATCTTCATTGATGAGCTGGATGCCATTGCTCCTAAGAGAGAGAAGGTAAAGAAAGCCTATAGAAGATAACGAAGTCCGTCCTTTTTGGTAGCAGCTGCTGTGAATCTCTGCCTTTGACTACAGGGTAAAGCCGTATTTAACTTAATGCCTGGTTTCAGTTGGACGTGAGAAGAATCAGATATAGTTCGTGATGTTTCTTAGCAGTTCCCGGCTGTCGTACCTGTCCGCTCTGGTGCAGTAGTAGCTCCTGTGCTGCGTCGTAGAGCTTTTGGTCTGACGGCTGCTTTCCCTCTCCATAGACACACGGAGAGGTGGAACGTCGCATAGTGTCTCAGCTGTTGACTCTGATGGACGGACTGAAGCAGAGAGCGCACGTGATCGTTATGGCAGCTACCAACAGACCGAACAGCATTGACCCAGCACTCAGGCGATTCGGTAACCACCACTCCACTCTCCTTCTGTATCACATACTGTGTTACAGGATTGGAAGGATTGAGCAGAAATTAATACTAAACCTCTTCTGTGTGTTGCATAAACTATTGACTTGTCTCCAGCTGCTTGTTTGAAATTCATTACTTGGCTTCCAGCCTTTGGTATCATTTTCTGTGCCCTATTAGGTTAGAACTTGTAGAAACAAAAAAATGCTTTGAAGTGGAAAAGTGTGCTAGCCTCTATTAGGTGAAGCTATTTCAGGACACACTGAAGGAATACATGCTTAAAGGGATATTCGTGCCTTCGGTTGCAGAAGGCTCTTAATTGTCTGATTTCTCTTACTTTTACTGATGAGAAGTCATTTCTGAGGTGCAGGTTTTTGAAACCTTGCAGTGTGACTGAATGTCTGGTGTATGCCCAGCTCTGAAATAGGAAGCTAGTCAAGTGTACAGGGGAGAATGGCCTCTTAAATGTGTAGCAAGGCATTTGAATGCCCATCTCTGGCTAGAGGCAAGTGATAGGTGTATGTACATTAGCTAATATTGCAGTAATACCTAGGTTTCCTGCCTCTCCAGATACGGGGGCAATTCATGTTTTTCACCACTTGGGTAGTGCTATGAAAGTTTAGAAAAAGTAAATCTTTCAGTATTTGCAGACCCTTGTGATGAGTACATAAAGGTAGAAATAAACAAAAATGTCATGGTATGTTAGTTCAGGGCAGTGTATTTTCCTAAAAATGAGGCTCAGAAAAAGTTACTAAACCAGCAATCGTCTTATGTTGTATAATCTTGAACTCTAGATAATACAATAGTCTCACTTTCCCTGAGTGGCTTAGGCCTTTCCTCCTCTGATCTGACTCTTTTTCTGTGCTGGCAGATGCTGCAGAGAAACCTAAAGTTCTGGCAATTTCTGAAATTGTATGTGTTTGTGGCTTGTCATCATGTTGTTCAGAGGAAGGCAGCAACTGCAGGTCCTCTAGTTGGCAGACTCGGCAGCTCATCGTGTGTTTTCTACTCCCCAGGTCGTTTTGACAGAGAGGTGGATATCGGTATCCCAGATGCCACTGGGCGCCTGGAGATCCTGCAGATCCACACGAAAAATATGAAACTGGCTGATGATGTGGATCTGGAACAGGTGAGTGATGTGCTATGAGGAAAGCTTATCTCTGCAAACAGTTGTTCCTGGTGCTGTGTTCTGTAGTGGAAGAGTTCTTAAGGCTTGATCGCATAAATGTAGTTGCTCATTTAGGACAGTGTGAAACTGGGTCAGTGAGTGATCTCTGAGCTTTCTTCTGAGTAGTTTACCAGTGACCAAAAATCCTCACTCACTAGTTAAGAATGGTGTGGCTAAGCGAAACAAATGTGTATCACTCCAGTCTGGAAGTGCCTTGCTGCTGTCCTTCTGGGTTTGCTTTCCGTGGCATTCTCTTTAAAAGCGAAGCAAGCCTGGAGCAGCTCACACAGACCTGGTTGAGCATTGTGGGGACACTGGATACCACGTGTAACCTGGATGTTTCTCACAATCTCTGTCCTGAGTGAAGAACTGCAGTCCTCGGGGTTAGCATTGCGCACACCATCAAAATTCCTATTGCAGCTTTGATCTCAAGTAGGAGGTGGAACAGCAGTGTCTTGCCTGTTAAATATGTGGTAGCACTTGTCTTGAATCCCCTGCAAGGCACTGATGTTCCTGTCATCCAGAGCTTTGTTGTGCTTCCCAGTGAGTGACCAGAGCGTGCATTGCCCTTGCAGAGCGCTTGCTTGTATCCCTGTGAGTCATAGTCAGTGCTCTGCTTTCAGGTGGCAAACGAGACCCATGGCCATGTTGGTGCTGACTTGGCTGCTCTTTGCTCAGAAGCTGCTCTTCAGGCTATCAGAAAGAAGATGGATCTCATAGACCTAGAAGATGAAACCATTGATGCTGAAGTGATGAACTCGCTGGCTGTGACCATGGATGACTTCAGGGTAATGCAGAAGTAACTCTCTCTCTTCTGGGTGCAATGTCTAATTGCTTATCTGAAGCAAGTGTGTTAGAACTTGCTATTCTAACCTAATGCGTCAGAATTCATATAACACCCTTTTTTCCAACAATAGTGGGCTCTGAGCCAGAGCAACCCTTCTGCTCTTCGGGAGACTGTGGTGGAGGTGCCACAAGTTACCTGGGAAGATATTGGTGGTCTAGAAGATGTAAAGAGAGAACTCCAGGAGCTTGTACAGGTAAGGGATTCCAACAGATTTTTGCCAAGTCAGCTTGAAATATTATTATAATAATAAAATCCAAAACAGTTTCAGATTCCCATTTGGGCTGTGAACAGAGTAAATGCAGAGATTTTTATGGTATTTGCTTGTAAGGGAGTAAGGACACCACGCTGTTCCACCTTAGTGAACTTGGAGAGGAAGGTGCTGGGAAGCAGCATCAGGCTTTCCTCAGCTGAGTCTGCAGTGTCATCTTGGGTGGGTGTTGTGGTACTTGCAGAAACAGAAGCAGTTTTGCTGCTTTTACGTGGAGGCCAGCAGTGGCACCACTGCTGAGAATCCTCTTATGTGTTGGCTCTATATACCATAAAGTGGATGAAGATTCTCATAGAGAGAGCCTCTGAAGGGCTTCCGATCAGCATCAGCACAGGGACAGGTTAAAAGTAATTGTGAAGCCTTCTATGGAGGGAAAGTCCGGGACAAAAAGTCATGAATGGCCTGTGGAAACTCCTGGTGGCTGCATTGGGCTGGCTTGATTTTGATAATGTTCCTGCTTTCATTTGGCACTGTAGAAACATCCTGTCTTGTGAATAAAAGAACCTAATTTTCAATCTAATTTTCTGATGTTAAAATCATCGCCTATCTCTGACCTCATTGCTGAGGATAAATGCTCACATCAGACACCTTGCCTGTCTCTGGAGAGCAGAGCGAATCGGTTAGATAATGAGCTGTTCCCTTTTGCTTCTGCAGGGCAGAGTGAAGTTGGGGTTAAGCGTGCTGGAAAACTACCTGAACTGGTGCTTAGTTCTTAGAGGTGAATAGGTTGTTTAAGGCAGCTTTCCAGTTTAGCTGTGGTGCATTTCAAAACAGTATCCAGTGGCACCATGTAGTCAGGATCTTGTGTTTAACCCACCAGAAATCTCATGTACTGTGTTTCTGGTAGGAGGAGAAACAAAACTGAGCTGAGATGTCCCTGCCCCTGGCAGAGGGGTTTGACTAGATGATCTGTGACACCCAAACCATTCTGTGATTCTAAGGCAAGAGCCTTTTCTGGCTCATCACAAGAGGTTTTTGTTTGTTTGTTTTTTTGTGTTGTTCTCCTTCAGTATCCTGTGGAGCACCCAGACAAGTTCCTCAAATTTGGTATGACCCCATCAAAAGGGGTTCTCTTCTATGGGCCACCTGGTTGTGGTAAGACGCTGCTGGCCAAAGCCATTGCCAATGAATGCCAGGCAAACTTCATTTCCATCAAGGGGCCAGAATTGCTCACCATGTGGTTTGGCGAGTCTGAAGCCAACGTGCGCGAGATCTTTGACAAGGTAAGAGTCTCTTCTACTGACTGTGCTGTGTTTGTGCTGAGGTACCCCCAGAACTTTGTCCTCACTGCATCTGTCTTACTGGCCTCGTTCTTGTTGATGTCTTGTATTTTCCCCTCTTGCACTGAGAGCAGGGACTGCTTTCCTGATGTTAGGAGATGAGTCCTCTTTGGCAACATAACGATTTAAACTGTTTTCTCTGGCTGCAATGTGCATCTGTTGATACAGGATGATAAATGCCCCAGTGCCTAAGCAGTGTGGCTCACATTAGGGTGGCACAGATATCCTCCACATCCCTGAAAGCTTTCCTTGACACCGCATTAGCTGTCACCATCTACAGATTTTTTTAAAACATCCTGTGGGTTCTTGTCCTACAATATACATGGATTAGAAAGGAGCTCACTCCTACTGCCCTGTTGCCCTTTAGATAGTGTTGCCTCCTGTCCCAGAAAATATCTGCATAGATTATGCTGGAAATCCTCACTCATGTGGGCAGGGAACGTGCCAATAGAACAAAGTTGGAAGGAGAGTGAGAGAGAAAAATTTAGGTTGGGAAGAAACCTCAGAGGCCATCTAGTCCAGCTGTTTGTCCAGAGAAGGGTAATAGCTTGGAGAAGAGAAGGCTCCGAGGAGACCTTATAGCAGCCTTCCACTATCTGAAGGGAGCCTACAGGAGAGCTGGAGAGGTACTCTGTCAGGAAGTGTAGCGACAGGATGAGGGGTAATGGTTTCAAACTGAAAGAGGGGAGATTTAGATTAGACACCGGAAAAAAATTCTTTCCTGTGAGGGTGGTGAGGCACTGGAACAGGTTGCCCAGAGAACCTGTGGCTGCCCCATCCCTGGAGGTGTTCAAGGCCAGGCTGGATGGGGCTTTGAGCAACCTGGTCTGGTCAGAGGTGTCCCTGCCCATCGCAGTGGGGTTGGAACTCGATGATCTTTAAGGTCCCTTCCAACTCTAAGCATTCTATATGATTCTATGATTTGTTCAAGTTGCTCTGTGCCTTGTCTTCTGAACACGTGCTAAGGGTGGAGAATCCCTGGCTGCTCTGGGCCTGTGTGCTAGTGTGTGAGCTCTCTTACTGTGAAGAATTTTTTTTCCTTGTTTCTAAATGGAAGTTTCTTTGCAGCTGTCTGCCTGTCGTCTGTCATCCTTTCACTGCACACCTCAAAGAAAGATCTGGCTCCATTTTCCTATACTAGTTTTCCTGTAACTCCCCATTAGGTAGCTGAAGACAACAATTGATTTCCCCCTTCCATTGGATGTATTTCGGCTCCTAATACTTGAGTGCCTAAATAACCAAGTGACATCCCCAGGTCCTGCAGGAAGACTTCTAGTCCAGGCAAATTGACTCCAGCTTTGTCTCCAGGCATGGGAGTTACCACCCTTCAGCCTGGTTCACAAGGCTCCCAACTCTGGGAAATTCAGCTTGTTGTGGAGGAGAATTTAATTGAGGGTTTGTGTGGCAGGAGGCTGCTCTGGAGCGGCTCCTCCAAGATCTCTTTGCAGCAGCAGTGCTCTGGTCCTCCTCTTAGCTGATTAAAGGTGGGGGAGGCTTAGTGTGGAATCAGTGTGCTCCTCATAATGTGGTATTAACATGGATTAACTGTTCCCATTTGCTTCTTGCAGGCCCGCCAAGCAGCCCCTTGCGTGCTCTTCTTTGATGAGCTGGACTCCATTGCAAAGGCTCGAGGTGGGAATATCGGCGATGGCGGTGGTGCTGCAGACCGTGTCATCAACCAGATCCTGACAGAGATGGACGGCATGTCCACCAAGAAGAACGTCTTCATCATTGGTGCCACCAACAGGCCAGACATCATCGACCCAGCCATCTTGCGCCCTGGCCGCCTGGATCAACTCATCTACATCCCCCTGCCTGACGAGAAGTCCCGGGTTGCTATTCTCAAGGCCAACCTGAGGAAATCACCAGTTGCCAAGGTAGGACCTGCACCCTGACGCGTGTGCTCCTCACAAGCTGGGAACAGAACAGAGGGCTGGTGGCTGCTCCGTGGGGTACGGGGCTGGGAAACCTTCAGTCCCTGAAGGGTGGAAATGAAGAGGTAGGGGGAGGCCTGAGCTCGTAGGCTGGGTGTCACTGAAGCTGGGTGTGAGCACTGCGGGTCTTTGTCACGTAGTTGTCACGTTGTGGAGTCCTGCCCACGGTGTAGGAACAGGAAAGCCTGTTAAGGCAAGGTGGAAACGGTTCTTGTACTCTGAAAGAAAAGTAAATGTAGAACACGGGGGTGGGAAAGGAAGATTGAAGAGGAAGCGCTGCAGCTAATTGTTGCGGAACCTTGTTCTAGGCAAGGGCTGCGTCCCGTCCCTTGCTTAGGGAGCAGGCAATAATGCAGCTGATAGTTAATGAGAGAAAAGCAGATGTCCGGTGAGAGCTCGAGCCTTTTTGTGCCAAGCTTAGCTTTTTAGGTACTGTTGGGAAGGAAAGCTTCAAAGGAGGCTGCAGTACTGCCCCCTCGGTTGAGGGGAAGGAGGAGGAGGAGGTTGGTTTTCTTGGTCTGGCTGTGCCCCATCTCCAGTTCCAGTCAAACAGTTTCATTTGACTCCTAATGCTCAGGCGTGAGGGAATCGTGTCCTAAATCCACAAGTGCAGAGGCATTTTCAGCTGCTTCACAGCTTCTTGATATGTGGGGAGCGTGGCCTGCCTTCCTGTGGGGTTAAATTTTCCCAGAAACAAGAACTTTAACAGCTGATCTTTCCAAAACTGGGCAAAGTCATGGCAGCACCTTGGTACCGTGGGACCTGAAGACACCTCTGCGTCACCTGGGGCTGTAAGGTGTTAAGGAGAGGCCTCTCTTCTTGTCTTCTTCTTTCACTAGGATGTTGACCTGGATTTCCTAGCCAAGATGACCAACGGCTTCTCGGGGGCCGACCTGACAGAAATTTGCCAGCGCGCCTGCAAGCTGGCCATCCGTGAGTCCATCGAGAGCGAGATCAGGCGAGAACGCGAGAGACAGACCAACCCTTCCGCCATGGTGAGTGGGGTACCCCGTCCTTTCCCCCCTGGGGTGGGTGAGGTGTGATGTGTTCCTCTCCATAATCCTCGGGTGGGGATGAGTGTCCCTGACCCACCATCTGCCCCAGCGTCCATCTCCAGCCCCTGCCTTGACGGGTGCTGGAGTGTCCTGGCCTGGAGGGGAAGGCTGTGGGTGGTGGAACTCGGTGACGGAGCTCACCCGGGCCCTGTGTCCCCGCTGCAGGAAGTGGAGGAGGACGACCCGGTTCCCGAGATCCGCCGTGACCACTTCGAGGAGGCCATGCGCTTCGCTCGCCGCTCGGTCAGTGACAACGACATCAGGAAATACGAGATGTTTGCACAGACTCTACAGCAGAGCCGCGGCTTCGGCAGCTTCAGGTAAGGGTTGTGGGGGGAGCCGTGGGGAGGGCAGCGCGGCCGCGGAGCAGGGCCACCCGGCCAGCTTTCTGCCAGATCCTGGCTGACAGACCCCCCCTCCTGCTGCGCCTGTTCTCCCCAGCGCCTACAGCAGCCGGTAGACAGCGTGGCGGGTGTAGGCCGTGCTGCAGGTCGGTTGTAGCCGCTCCGTTAGCGCTCCTGAAGCCCATCAACCCTTTTTCCCCTCTAACACCAGCGTGACGGGCTTCAACCCCTTTCTCCTGCCTGTCCTATATGTGGCTGGGGTGTTGGTCTGAAGGGAGGGGGTGTCGCTGAGCTGCGAGGAGGCTTCTGAAGGGCGTCTCTTCTCTCCCCTCCTGCACCCCTTGCACGCAGGTTCCCCTCGGGCAACCAGGGCGGCGCCGGTCCTAGCCAAGGCACAGGAGGCGGCAGCGGGGGCAACGTGTACAGCGAAGACAACGACGACGATCTCTACGGTTAACTCGCTGCCCTGGGTGGGCCAAACTCCACGTCAGGCCACGTTGTACAGGGAAGAAAAAAAAAAAAAAGAAAAAAAAAAGATAATCCAATGTTCAATGGACTCTTCGGCTTCTTCATTCCTCGGTCAGACCAGTGTAGCTGCACGTCAGACTTTGTACAGGGGATGTTTTCTGCACACACCAGTCCAGAGCGGTGTCCGGTTGGGAGGCAGACAGGGAGTTTACAAGGAGGGGAACCGACTTAATTTCTGAGAAATTTTCTGTTCTAGTTTATGTGGCAGAATCAGCAGCTTTAGCAAAGGGTACAACGCTAGCCTGTATAAAAAAAAAAAAAACAAAAAAACAAAAAAACAAAAAACAAACCCAACAAAAACACAAAAATAATAAAAAAAAATAATAAAAATCCCACAAAACTCTAGCCAGGCCCCGGCAGTTTCTTTGTGTGATGCTGGCGTGGTGTCTAAGCCTGTGTCCCTGGTGCTGGCCGAGCACTCCTCGCTCTGGTGGAGCCCAACTGCCTGTCACCTTCCCTGCTGCCTTCGGGGCCACTTTTCCTCCTGAACCCCTCTTGGCTCTCCGTAATGGGGGAAATCAGCTTGGTGGTGTCTGTCCCCTGCCCTGGCGTGGCACCGAGCACTGAGGAAGAGCCTGGCAGCAGGTATCTGGTGTTGGTTCTCCGATGCTGGCCACCAGCTGTCAGATCTCCCTCTGCTTTGGCTCCTCGGCAGCAGAGGGCTCCTGAGGGCAGGCGTGAGGGGGATTTTAGGGGTTCAGGAACTGAAGGTCTCTGCCAGGAGGGTGAAATGCAGGTTGTGTGGCAAAAGGGTGCCCCAGGCTTTTGGGCCCTGACCCACCCTGGAGAAAACAGCCTCCAACCCCCATCAGGAGTTGTGTGGGACCTGGGTGCCCCAAAGCCAAGATCTTGAAGGGTTCCATCAAACCAGCTAGATATAACGGGAGAGGGGGGGTGTGTGTCTTGAAATGTCAGAAGGACGGGACTATCCACGAGACGGGGCTTGTGGGTGGCAGCGGGGAGAAAGGTGCTGAAATTGGGAACGCCGTGTTAAAATAGCACAAGCTCCTGCTGGGGTAGGAGGCCACCGAGGGCCCTGGGGAAGGTGGGCAGCTCCCACGCTCTGTCCTACTTCAGAGCTCCCTGCCAGCGCCGCTCCTGCCCTGTCCTCATCCCACCTCCTGGAGAAAGCGCTGCTGCTGGCTCCTGCGGGGGCAGTGGCCGTGGCCTCCTCCCTTGGCCATGGGGCTGAGGAGGTGCTTCCCTTGACCGTTTTTTGGGTTAAATGGCACCTGGAAGGTCTGCCGGGACACAGGTGGTGGCTTTGCTCTCCCCAGGGTGGTGGGGGGCCAGGAATTGGCTGCTTTCAGCCACCTGGGGAGGGGGAAAGGGCAGCTCTGCACTGACTCCAGGTGTTCTTCAGGACTTGCCCAAACCTTCTCCAGCTCTGGCAGGAGAGGCTCTGGTGGGTTTCTCCCTTGCCAGTTTGGGACCATCACCACCCAGCCAATGCTGGGGGAAGGTCGACCCCGGCACCGCTCTCTGCTGTGGAGGCCGGGAGAAGCAGGGCAGGGGATGGTGGGGTGCATGTCCCAGTCTTCCCTGCTGCCTCTCCTAATTGCAAATGCTAATTAAATCCAGTGGGAGGGCTGCAAAACCTCGTCATCTTTTCCTTGCCACCCGTGGGAGGTGACTCCTGGTGGGGACAGCACCCACGGGAGCTCTGAGAACATCTGCCCTGAGGGGCTGAGGGTGTCCCCCAAACCAGCACCTGCAGCAGCCCCAGGAGAGCGGTTGGCACCAGGGGCTGTGTTTGTCCCCTGTCCAGGGGTCACCCCCAAGCAGAGACCCCCTGGGAACTGCACGGCACCCCTCTGTCCTGCCCCCCACCTTGCTGGGGGGACTGGGCACCCCAAAGGTGCTGGGCAGGGGCTTGCCCTGGGTGGTGCAGGATCAGCAAGGGGGCCACTGAGGACAGCCCTTTCATCGCCACCACGGTCAGCATCTCCTTCTTGTTGAAGTTCAACAAGGGCAAGTGTAGTGTCCTGCACCTGGGGAGGAAGAGCCCCCCACACCAGAACAGGTTGGGGGCTGACCTGCTGGAAAGCAGCTCTGCAGAGTAGGGACCTGGGAGTCCGGGTGGACAACTAGTTGACGATGAGCCAGCAATGTGCCCTTGTGGCCAAGAAGGCCAATGGTCTCCTGGGGTGCATTAAAAAGAGCATGGCCAGCAGGTCGAGGGAGATCATCCTCCCCCTCTGCTCTGCCCTGGTGAGGTCCCATCTGGAGCACTGTGTCCTGTTCTGGGCCCCCCAGTTCAAGAAGGACAGGGAACTGCTGGAGAGAGTCCAGTGGAGGCTACAAAGATGACCAAGGGACTGGAGCATCTCTGATGAGGAAAGGCTGAGACACCTGGGTCTGCTTAGCCTGGAGACGACTGAGAGGGGACATCATCAGTGCTTGTCAGTATCTAACAGGCAGGTGCCAAGAGGATGGGACCAGACTCTATTCCCAGGGGACTCTGTGCCCCCAGGGACAAGGGACAGACAAGGGACAATGGGCACAAGGTGGAACACGGGAAATTCCATCTCAACAGGAGGAAAGACTTGACTTTGAGGGTGGCAGAGCCCTGGAACAGGCTGCCCAGAGATGGTGGGGAGTCTCCTTCTCTGCAGACAGTCAAAACCCGCCTGGGTGTGATCCTGTGCAACCTGCTTTAGATGACCCTGCTTTGGCAGGGGAGGTTGGACTAGATGATCTCCAGAGGTCCCTTCTAACCCCATATCATTCTGTGACGGTGCCCCACTGCGTTTCACTGTGTCCCCCCACCAAGCTCTGCAGCTGGGTCCCACAGGGACCATGCGACCTCATGGGGTCTGCAGCCCAGACACGGTGGGTGCAGAAGGGGGGGCCTCCAGTCAAGGTGTCGGTGTTAGAGGCTGCTCCTTCACCCGAGGGACTGGGTCCCTCCTGCATCACCCTGAAACCCTCTGGGACCAGCAGGTTCTGCCGCCAGCAGAGGGCAGGCGGTGGCCACGCTCAGCAGGTCCCCCTGTCCTGCTCTGGGCCTGGCACGGGCATCCCATGGGCATCCCTGCCCCATGGGTCTTCCTGCTCCATGGCCATCCCTTGCCCCATGAAAGTTCATGCTCCAAAGGCCATCTCCTGCCCCATGGCCATCGCCTGCCCCACGGGCTTCCCCTCCCCTTGGGCATCCCCTGCTCCATGGCCATCCCCTCCCCATGGCCATCAGTTGTCCCCATGGCCATCTGTTGTCCCCATGGCCATCCCCTGCCCCATAGCCATCCCCGGCAGCATTGTCAGCCCCCATGGCTGGGCGGGGTGGGCTGTGCTGGTTCTGCCCCCCTGAACTGGGAGCCCATTAGCTGCTCCCAGCCCTGTCTCCTGTGTGGGCTTCAGGGTCAGCTTGTTGCGGGGGGTGATTTCACAGCCCTGAGCTCTTTGCCTGGGAGGGGGGCAGTGACCCACGGACCCCCACCTGGCGTTTGGTAGCCCCATCCCCCCCCTGGGCACGATGCCCGTGGGTGGTCTGTTCTCATCGCTGCTCCTGCTGAGAGCTTTATGGGCAAACTTTATGGGCATCAGGGGACTTTCCCTGGGCACAACCGGTGCTGCTGCCTCTCGCCCCGCCCCAGGGTCCCTTCCAGAAGAGCCAGTGTCTCTCCAGCCCCCTCACCCCAGGCAGCCAACGAGGACCCCCCCCTTTGCTGTCCCCCTTCACTGCCACCCATGTTAGCCACATCCTGGGAGCCGTGAGGGGACCACAGAGCCCCTGACCGTGTCTGCTCCCGACGCCCTGGTGATGTCGTCAGCACAATTAATGCCATTTTACGAGGTCAGTAGCCATTCCCGGTGACCCATCAGGTCACGTATTTGTCCCCTGTCCCTGGGGGGCGAGGGGGGCAGCCTGGTGATGGGGATGTCCCCAGCACAGAGCCCCGTCCCTGCTGGCCGTGTGAGCACAGCCCAGCATCTCCCATCACAACACACTCCCTGAGGAGCTGTATTTTTTAAAATACTTTATTTCTTTTTTTTTTTTTTT
>QJSC01009461.1:384255-398185 GCA_003697955.1 Calidris pygmaea
AGGGTTTTTTTCTTGGCGGTGCTGTGGTGGAAGAGGAGCTGTACACAGCCGGGTGGAACGCGCCTCCCACTCTGTAGGAGCTCTTTCTCGGGAAAAAAAAAAAAAGCCCCCCAAAAAAACTGGTAAGAGGCAGAGTGGGCCGAGAAAGGTAAGAAATATAAAAAGTCTCCTGATGGAAATCCGAAGGTTTTAAAAAAATACAGCATTTGAAAACGAAGCCACCAAGCAGACTGCCTCATGCGCCTCCCAGCTCCACCCTGACGCCCAGAAAGACCTCCTGAATGAATCGTCCCTGTAGAAAAATATATACACGTGCCTTTCTCTTCTTATTAAAAACCCTAAGGTCGAACTCAAACGCTAGTGAAACCCACAGCTCTGCTCACGCTTGGCTCTGCTTTTGCACCCAGACTTGTGCTACACACCCCCTACACCCCCGCACTGCGACGGGCTTGGTGTTTGTGTGGCTAAACCATCTTTTCCCCTCAAAAAAGACAAAAAATTTAAAAAAAAAAAAAAAAAGTCAGGGTGCACCACGCCAGAAACCCCAAAATGGGCAGAGAAAAAAAACCCTTGCAGAGTTTATCTAACGAGCTCTATATATATGTATTTATAAAAGCAGCAATGCAAACTCAACACATCTGAACAAGAAAGCTCCACCCTGGGCTTCTCCCCCCCTCCTCCGGCTGGCTGGGGCAGCGGGGACAGCCCCGGGCAGGGGCAGGAGGATGGAGGGGACCGTCCCCCACGGCGTTTTGGCACAGCCGAGGCTCGGTTGTGTAGGCTTGGCACAGGAGTGCGGGCCACGGTCGGACTCGGTACCGCGGTCCCAGGTGAGAAACAGTCCAGCTACGGGGTGGCGGAGTCGTGGGGGGGCCACCGCGGGCGGGAGCGACCGGCGCCGCGGGACAACCGGGGACCCCGAACAGCAGCAAGTATCAAAGAGGGGAAGAGGAAAAAAAAAAAAAAACCTAACAGCGGGGACGCCAGAACCTGCGGAGTCCTATTTACATGGCGCCGGACCCCGACAAGTCCAGCTTTTCGTGGGGGAAGTGGCCTGAAAAGCAGGTGACATAAAAACCCACAACGTGACGCGCCTCCCCGGGCCAAAGGGCCCACCTCCTGCCCCGGCTTGTGCGAGGTGGAAAAGCTGGACCTTCCGGGGAAAAAAAAAATAAAAAAATAGTTCAGCAGCTGGGAGAGCCCTGCTGGGCAGGAGCCTCCCAGCTGCTGGAGTAGAAAACAGGCCAAGAAGGATGGATGGTTGAGGGGTGAGGTGGGATGGATGGGGGCGGGGGAGGTGGGTTGGGTGGGATTTTTGGGGAAGAAAAGTGGTGTGACGGGGTGGTTGTTTTTTTTTTTTTGTTTTGTTGTTTTTTTTTCTTTTTTTCTTTTTTGCATTCGGAAGTGCTGTGGCACCTGTGCTCCGTGCGGGCCGGGTGCTGTGGCACGTGCGTTTGGAGTATTGCTGCTTGGAGGAGAGTTTTCCCCCCCCTGGGGGGGCTCTAGGAGCACGGGAGGTGCTGCTTGAGGATCTGTCTCGTCTGGGGAGCTATTCTGTCCGGGAAGCGGATTTTGAACTCCACGATCAAGTCTCCTCGCTGGCTGGGGGCCTTGGGGAAGGGCAGCCCTTCCCCGCGCAGTCTCTTGACTGTCCCCGGCTTGATGATGTCGTTGCAGGGCAGCGGGATCACCCGCCCGTCGATGGTGGGAATGTTCACGGTGCAGCCGCACAAGGCCTGAGGGGGGAGAAGAGGGGACACGCCGTCAGACAAGGTGGGATGGGGGACACCCCAAAACATCCCGCCCGCCGCAACCCGTCCCCTCCACCAGCTGGGTGAGACCACCCTGGGTGATGCCCAAGAGCACGGGTCGATCCTCACCAGCGCAAGGCCAGGTCTCTGCTGGTGCCAGCCCAGTCCAACCACAATCGACTGGGCTGCGGGAGGGGCTGCCCCAGGCCCGGGGAGCCCCAACTTCATGGGGGGAAGGACCTCCCCAGCTCCTGGGCTCCCCAGGAGGCACCGCCAGCAAGCGCCCGGCCACTCGCAGCAACAGGACAGGCTAAATTTAGCCCCTTTCCCTTCCCCGGCCTCACCACCACCAACCTCGGGCAGCCCAAAAGAAAACCCAGCTGAGATCATCGGATGCCACCACGGTCCATCAGCTGTCACCCTCCAGAGCCCGGCAGCTCTGCCCGGCGCTGGGGGTTATCTATAGCACAGCCCGCGTCACAACCTCCCCCCACCATCCAAAAAAGTGCCCCCCACAAAAAAGTCTATGCTAGCGTGGGACAGCACCCAGCTTCCCTAGAAGCTGGGGGTCTCAGAAGGGCCGGTCCCCATCACCGGTCCCCATTGCGAAGCCAAGAAGAGGTGGTTTTGGGGGGTTGCCACCCCGCTGTACCCCAGCCCCCCCCCGGCAGCAGCACCCCCGTAGCCGCAGGGTGGCCTGCCTGAGCCGGCCACGTGATGCAGGAATGCAGCAAGAAAATCCTTGTGTCCTTAAATAACTCAGACAGCTCTGGCGTACACGTGGGCAGGACTGTCTCCAGGCTTTCGGCAAGGGCTGAGGGAGAGAACTGCGGAGCGATGCTTCTGGAAGAGGCGGCGGGGGGAGGGGAAGGGGGAGGGAAGAAAGGGGGGAAGAGAGAGGGGGGGTGCTGGGGGTACAGCCTCCAGCTTCCAGGCAGGTTCACCCCTCCGAGCCAGGTCCTGGGGGGTCCCAATCCTCCCACAACGGCCTGCAAAGGGAAGGGGGAGGATGCAGTTGCTGTTTCTGGGGAAGATGTTCCGCATCCCCCTCCCCTGGAAAAGCCTCCGGTGGCACAGCAGCAACAGGCATCAGGAGAAACATCTCCTCTTCTCTTGCTGGCCGCTGGCTCATGGCCAATGGCTGTGGTTTCTGCAGCTGAGCCAGGGCTTTGCACCAGGGTGATCTCGGAGGGACCCGTGCCAGAGCCAGCTGGTGGGCTCCTGTGAGCAGAGAACAGGAGAGATGGGGCCATCTCCTTGCACAGCAGCTCCTCCACACAAAGGTCTCCCCTTCTGGGAAGGGATGAACTTTTCTGGCTGCAGGAGGATGTTCGTCGCCAGCTCCATGAGAGCAGCAGGTGCTTGGCTGGACCTCCAGGAGTTTGGGCGGGGGAAAGCGAAGGAGGGTCTCCCTCCATCAATCCATTTCTGTCCTGTGCTCAGCCAAGGATGCTGGAACCCTACTGCTCGCCCATGCCCACCCTCCAGCACTGTGGAGGGCTGCAAGGGTCCACGAGTGACAGGGAAAGGACATCTCCGGCCACAAAAACGGGGAAGAGAACAGGAAAGTCCCTATGGGAGCACGTGGACGGGGCAAGCGGAGGGACGGGAGCAGGAGCGGGCGGTAAGAGCGAAGGCAGACGGGGATCTTAATGTTTCCTCCCCGGAGCCAAGATGCGAGAATCTGAGGCGGCTGCTCCTCCGCCGTATGTCCCTGTTTTTCATTCTTCTTGCCCAACTTCGCTGGCATTTGGGAAGCCGGCTGCTGAAGTAACACCCGCGACGGCGGGAGCTGCCCCCCTATCCTAGAAAGAGGCTGTGCTTATCCCTGGGGGATGAAGTCACCCCGGGTTCGGTAGCCCAGCGCCGCGCTGCCGGAGCAGAGCTCTATCTAGGTCAGAGCCGGGTCCTCCTCCGCTCCCAGCGAAGGGAGGGAGGGAGGGAGGGGGACGGGGACAAGGACGTCGCCACCGGCCGCGTCTCAGCCGGGCTCTGACGTGTGGGTGCTTCGAGGAAGGTGACGCCAGGTAAAGGATGCAAAGCGGGCGGCTGCCGAGGGCAGGCGTTCGGCAGCCCGGCGGGTGGCAAGCCCTTGCCAGCGGCGCTGCCTGAAGATCTGCCTCCCAGGAAGAGTGGAGGCATGGTTCCTCCCGCCCTCGGCCTCTCACAGCGGCACACGCCTGTAATTTTAGGAAGGGACACTTCCCCGCAGTCCCTGGGGAAGCCCTCAGACACCTCTGGCTTCTGCAGCAGCCGGGTGGCAAGCACCCTGTGGTGACCCAGCTGGAGGAAGGTGGTACCCAGAGGGGCTGGGACACGAGGGGTGGGAGGCCATCGCCTTCCCTGTGGGATGGAAGAGAAGCGGAGGAGGAGGAAGACACTCTCCAGAGTGCCTCCAGCCCCAGCACCAGGTGCCTTGCTCCCCATGGCAGTAGGGTGGTGGCGAGGGGGTCTCCAGGGTCCACCAGTCGGGTCGCAGCACCCACTGCCTGCCAGCTCTGCCTGCTGGCACTGTGCCGTGGAAAAGGACTAAAGCTGGAGCTAAAAAGAGCAAGACTCACAGGGAAGAAGGGTGCAAGGAGAGTGCCCGAGGCTACGGCCGTAGGCTCAGGTGATGGAGAGGTGCACCATGATGCGCTCTGTCACATACCACGGTGGTGGCATAAGGAGCTGGGGATCTCCTGGCATCTGCTCGTGCTCCAGATCACTTAAGGTACTTCTCCTCATGGAAGATAAAAGTGGCAAAGTATCACCCTGCCCTGTCAGGCAGCCGGCTGGCGATGGCAGCCGGGCCAGCAGCTCAGCACGTAGGATTTGCAGCGGGGGAGGACAGAGACCAGACAATCCAGCTCAAAGGGATGAGGAATCTGCCCAGACCAGCAGTTTTCCACTTTGCGCCTGCATCGTCCAAACCAAACACCTTGCTCACGGAGATCACGGGTGCCCAGCACTAGCACTTCTGGTGCAATAGCATGTGGGGCCAGAGAAGGTTTCTCCACTTGCTCCTCCAAGGGCAGCTCCAAGCGAGAGCCCCTCCAGCCTGGGCAGCACAGGAACGCAGGCTAACGTTGTCTGGACATCAGCACAGACAGATCGGGGTTAATTTTACAGACGGGGGAATGCACAGAAGGAAAGATCTGAGATATGGCACGCAGGGCTCCATAAATAAGGCAGCCTCTCCTGAGTATTTCTGGAGCGGCCAGGGGATCCAGCCGCTGCAGGAATAAACCCCCTCGCTTTGCACTGCGAAGGAAATTCAACTCCTGGGCCTGCGGGTTAACTTGAGCTGCGTTTGCTCCAGCAGCACCCAAGCTCTGCCCGACCCACGTGTCTGCCCCTTGCCCCCAGTACACCCGGCCACAGCCCCAGCTGGGACCCAGAGCCACCGCAAGGCTCTCCCAACCGGCTGGCAGGCTAACGAGCTCACGTTTCCCTGCCTCAGGTCTGGCCCATTGAGCTTATTTCTATTAAATGCATTTCAGAACATAAATCTGAAAGGATTCAGAAAGGAGGAAAAAAAAAAAAAAAAAAAAAAAAAAGACCCAGCTCATTAAGAAGACAGACAGCGTCTACAGTCTGAAAGGAACAGCAAATGGCAGCTGCCAAAAACGTCAATGTTAAATGCAGCTGCCAGCAGGGATTTATTAAAAGGTAGTTATCCAGCAGCAGCGGCGAACGGCACATCTTGTACTGGGGTAATCTCCCCTTTTTCTCCCACCTTCGCGCAGCTCCCTGGCTCTGATGCATCCAGCCCCGATGTGACCTCCAGGGCTGGCAGCCTGGATGCGCTGGGGTTTGCTCACTGCCCCAATATTTCATTTATTTGGTTCTTTATCTCAGTTCCTTCATCAGAACCAAGGAACACAGCTGGATTTGGCTAAAACATTGCTCTGGGCGGGGGAAAGGTACCACCTTTCTCTGCGTGACCCTGCTCTCTGTCCGTGGGGAGAGGGTCCCCACGCTATCCCGGACAGTAATTAAACCACAGCAGGCTCAACTACGAGAAGAAGCAGGGATCAGACTCATGCCAGCCAACTTGGGCTTTCCCTTGTTCCTACGGAGGATCTGGGCTCCCTTCCACATGTGAATACCCTACACTAAAATAGAAGGACAAGACATATGGGGAAGGGAGAAAATGGGTAAATACCACCTGTATTGGCGCAAGAAGCAAGGCGCGTTCAGCAGGGACCACAGCACCCATGTCCCACTGCCGGCACGGAGCTTGAGCACCTCCGAAAAACTAACCACAAGTTGGCCCCTGCAGCTCCCCTCTGCAGAGGTCTTTGCTTATGTCTCTCGCGACCTACCTGGTCCTTCCTCATTGGCACAGGACAAGGACTGACTCCCGTCTTGGCCACCACCCAGCACCACCTCCCACCCCATGGGATCTCCCACCCATACCCACCTCTTTAAGACTGATGTTTGCCGTGTAGACCACATTCGTCCCATCCCTCTTGAAGTGTGAGTGAGGCTTGTCCTTGAGGATGAAGACGATGTCGGCAGGGATGTTGTCCGGGGTGGCGTCCCCTTCTTTGGGGAATGTGATTTTGGTTCCCTCCTTCCAACCCCGTTTGATGACAATATTTAGGATCTTGTCCTCAGTCCGCATGGTCCGGCCATCAGCGTTGAGCCTTCTGCGGGTGATCTTCATCCTCTTGGTGGAGCCATGGTAGATCTCTTCCAGGGACACCTTGAGCTCATGGATAACGGGTGGGTCTTGGACCTTCCTCCGTGTGTGCAGGGACTCTTGGTGCCGCCGGTGAACCCCGTTAATGCCATTGAAGCCAAACCTACCGAAGGCACTGAAAGGGTCGTCATCGTCATCGATATCCATGTCTTCCTGGTCAAAGCCATTGAAGATCCGGGAGCGGCTGCTAGCAAAGAAGATGTCAAAAGGGTTGGAGCCTCCAAAGAAGGATGCGAAGGTGGCATGAGGGTCTCCGTGGAAGGTGTAGTGGAAAGTACTCCCTGAGCCACCTGAAGAGCCACCTCCAGTTTTGAGACCTGCAAGAGAAGGGGGAAGATGAGACATCAATGCTCCCCTACCACTGGGCGCCGCGCCGGGACCGCGCTTTCCAGGCAGGAGTGTGGTCTCTGCTGGCTTCAGGCGGCCTTTTCAGCATCTTCTAGGGGTGCAGGTCACCCCCTCCAGCCCAGCCACCTGGAGAGAATGTAGGAAAGGAAGGCACCACCCCAAACCATAACACACAGTCCTGCCCCTACATCCAGCAAGTTGCAAATCCATTCAGGTTTTGTCCCTGCTATGCCTACTGAAGTGCTTCTTTTGGTTCTCTCCACCTAATTCACAGCCTTTTCATTTAAAACATTTCCAGCCCAGCCCATCTCCGTTTTTCCCTTCTGCCCAAATAGCTGGGCTGCACCGAGGGCCACGGTCCAGAAGCATCATGTTCTGCAGGTGAGAACAGGCTTTGAGACCAGCGAGCGGCTGTGCCTCTGGGTGGCGGAGCAGGTGGAGGACAGCAGACCTCCAGGTCAGGACACGGCTCCCTCTATACACACTGCACAAAATGCCAGATAAGCTCAAGATTTGGACATTTCGGCAACCATTCCCACGGGAAAGTCCCCTGCCAGGTCCTGGGCTGAGCCTTACGTCACTGCAACCCCTGCAAAGTTCCGAGCAGCCAAGGCCCACAACAAGTGGCCCCCCAAAGAGAGCACACACACTCTGCGAGGCTATTTTTGACCAGGAGAGGCCAGGAAGGGTTAAGCCAAGGACTATTTTCAGTGGTCACTAGTGTCAGTGACAGTGAAGGGCTATTTCTGACGGGCTGTCCCTCCTGCCAGCCGCCCATTGCTCCCCACCCTGGGCAGAGATAGAAGGGGGACAAGCACAGAGTGGGCAAGTCTGGGGGGTTTCTTTTCTGATTGATGGAGTTAATATTCTCAGGGGGGGAAAGGAAAGGGGGCTTTCACTTCACCTTGCTCACCCCCATGTGTGGGATCCAGAAGCTCCTTGAAATACTGATCCCCATGACATGTTGCTCCATAAAAAAAAAAGGCGTATGACGGGAAATAATAGGTGTTGGGTTCCATGGGCCATGACTGACCCGGCAGAGTTTGGCTCTGCTGGGGCTCCCCATCCTGCTGCAATGAGGGGTCGATTTCACCAAAACCCTGGCAAGCCCCTGTCCCTAACAGACTGTACAGCCAGGAGGTTTCACCTTTAATCCCGTGACGCCAGTCCCAGCCGGGTCTGATTTCGGGTGCCTGTGGGGAAAGGCTGGTTTCCCAACTTGAGGCAGCCTCTTCTCACTTTACAGGGTGGCAAATCACGGTGCCCAGCGCATCCATCACAGCCCTGACATAACTTTACGGGTCGAGAATTAACCCACCACCGGCTAATTCTGCCGGTGGCTCGTTAGGGGATGCACCTGCGCGCTGGCCCCACGAGAGGGGCTGCCTCTCCCACCCAGCAGCCTGCTCCTGCCAGACCTCCTGCTCTTTTAAGCACCCAAGCCCTGGGCTGATTAATGCAGATGCTATTCGGCGCTCTCCTCGAATGGGGTTGCGCTCTTCCATCTTCGACTAATAAGGCCGCCTGCGGTGGAGCCGCTCTCCTCCTCCTCCTCCTCCTCCTCCTCCTCCTCCCGTGCCAACCACCAGACAACAGCAGTCGCTTGGTTTCAAAACAAGGACCTATTACTTAAATTGGGAAAAGCTTTGAATCCTGTAGGTCAGCCCGTACCGGGGAGGACAGCAGGACCAGCGCCCAAGTGCGGGGGAGGGGGGAAACGTGAGCGAAAGCAGTATACTTCTGTGCCGGGATATTTAGGTCAATTAAAGGGTTGCTCACTAATTACCCCAGGTATGACCCAGGAGGTGAGCTCCTTCCACCTCCACCATCTCAGCCGGCTCCTGGGAGTTTGGGAAGGAGGGCAGGGAGAGCCCGGCCATCCCAGGAAGCAGGGTGGCAGGCTGGAAAAGCAGAGCAGCCCAGGGAAAAGCAGGGCGAGAGGCAATTTCTGGCATCATCAAAGCCTTTGCCCTCCCCACTCTTGTGGCTATTAGCCCTGTTTTGGGGGCAGGCATGAACCACAGGGACACCTCCATGCAAAAACACTCCCTTGCCTATAAAAAATGGTTTTGACCCCACACTCCTGCCTCCAAGTGGGCAGTGCTCATCCCCTTACCTTCCTCCCCATACTGGTCATAAACGGCTCGTTTCTTGGGGTCGCTGAGGACATCGTAAGCCTCCGCGATCTCCTTGAACTTCTCCTCGGCGTTGGGGTCTTTATTCTTATCGGGGTGATACTTCAGGGCCATTTTCCGATAGGCTTTCTTGATTTCATCCTCGTTGGCACCGGACTGGATGCCCAAAATCTTGTAATAGTCCTTCCCCATGACGGCGGCGACGCTGCCGGGAGCCGAGTACTTATTCCTGAAAGGAGAAAGACAGCTCTCCGTCAGGTGAGTATCACACCGGGGCCACCGGGGGACGGGACCGGCACGCACTTATCGCGGAGCCGGTGCTCCCTGCGTCCCACCGGCCAGCAGCACCACAGCCACCTCAAGTCCACGCTTCCCACCAGAGGTCAGAGCCCCGGCACCAGGACCTGCCCGGGCTCCGGTTTTACCCCACCAAACCCCACGGCGGGGACGGGGAGACTCATCTCCGAGGCTGACGGGGAGAGGGAGAGCCCAAGCCGGGGCACGGTGTTATTATAGGGGACACGCCACTGCTAACGTCAGGCCAGGGCCACGTCCCCGTCCCGTCCCCCTCCCCGGGGCTGAGCCAGGAGGGCTGAGCTATGTCTAAATGTAGCCACTGGCCCCGTGTCCGTCCCCCTCCCCTGCTCCTCTCCCAGCCGGGGACCTGGGACCCGAGCCGGGGTGATGACAGCAGGTTTCTGGAGGCTGGAAGCGGCAGCAGGGACCATGCTGCTGCCTTCACCTTAAAGGAACTTCAAACATTTTGTTCCTGAAAGCAATTGGCATTCAGCTGGAGATAAGCGCCTCCGGTGTGTCAGAGCCGTAATTTGTATTTAGCGAAGAGAGAACGAAGCCGTTAGACAGAAACATCTTGTGATGGTGGGAGGGCTTTTTTATTTTTTTTTTCGGTTACAAAAAAAAGAAAAAGAAAAAAAAAAAGCCTCACACTTTATAGCCTGACTTGCACTCCCCGAGAGCCCTCAACTACACCTCGGAGCGAGCCAGAAGCCCAGGGCCCGCTCCCTCCGTCGCCGAGGCTCGAGCCATGCCTTACTAAGGCATGGAAAACCTGGTGGCCGTAACCCAAGGAAGGAAAAGGACAGGGCATTGATTCATCCCCCAGTCACGCCGCTGGAGTCACAGAGACACACAGGCGGAGGAGACAGGGGGGGGCAGCTCCTCCGGGCAGAGGCCCGAGCAAGCCCCACACTTCTCCAAGGACACTTCCCGCTGCTTCTTGACCTTCGGTTACCCAACAACTAATTCCTGACACCCCCTCCCGCCCCCCTCCGAGCCTGGCTGGTCCCCCCGGCCTGACACAGCGCAGCTCAGTGCTCGCTGCTGGCCCTGCTCTTCTCCAGGTGTTGCTCCAGCACCCTCGCTGCTCTCTGCCAAGTCCTCCTGCTCACCATCCTGTTCCCCACTACAGTCCAGGTTTCACCCCATCCTTGCTCCAAACACCCCTGGGCAGCCCCAGACCATCGTGCCCCTCCAGCAGATGGGTTTCTGCATGGGGTGTGAGCCTTGGCCCTTTTCTTCATGATCAGACAAGTTACCAGATGTTCCCCCTGGCCCTGACTCCTTAATCCATAAGCTCCCAGTGAAGGTCACAGAGGGACCCCCCCCCTCAACCACAGCAGCTCAGTTGAGGGTGGCCAGGCACCCCCAGGTGCACTGAGCATCCATCTGGCATCCATCCCAAGCATCGCAGAATGGTCAGAGTTGGAAAGGACCTTAAAGACCATCTCGTTCCAAACCCCCTGCCATGGCCAGGGACACTTCCCACCAGACCAGGTGGCTCAAAGCCCCATCTATCCAAGGCTTGCCTTGGGCCATGCCTTGGGCAATAGCTCCGCTGAGGCTGCTGTGGGGGCTGGGAAATCGGCCACCTTGATTCAAACCACCGATTTTTGCTCTTTTTTGCCCCAGTCAGGTCCTTTGCTGTAGGTGGGGAGGAGGACTAAGGCACCTCTGAAGGACTCAGTGAGGGGAGACGGGGGCACCTGCGGACACGTGAGGCAGCCTGGAGGGTGGGGTGGGGGAGGCGCAGAGAAGGGGTGGGAGAAGGTCCCTGGGGGAGTAAAGAGCATCCGACAGCATCTCCCGCGGCAGCTCCTGGATGCCAGCACGTTTCTGTACCAGCTCCTGCGCGCAGAGCCACCGCCGGCACCCAGCCCACGCAGGCACCGGGGGATGCTCCGTCCCCTGCCCACCTCCCCATCTGCCCTCCCCGCCGGGCTGGGGGGGCCTGCAGGAGACCCCAGGCAAGCGATGGGAGAGGGGGTGTGAGAGGTAACCTGCCAATCCTCCCCCACCCCGCCAAAGGTCACCCCAACACCTCCACACCCCACGGCAGCCTCTGGTGTGGGGCGGGGGCTCCCCATGACCATCCCCAGGATCTGGACCAGGACAATGCTGACCCCCCCCCCCCCTCCCCTGCAATGAGGCGGCACCAAAGACAACCCCGTCGCACCCCAGATCGAGAGACAGGGAGGTGGCAAACAGTTGTCCCCCCCCTCTCGGGGACCACACAGCGCCTGGCTCCGACCCCACGCACCCCGGTCTGATGGCACCACCAGGACCCCCTCACCCGGCCAAAACCCCACAAAAATACATCCCGTCCCGGCAAAACACTGTCGCTCCCCGCACGATCTCTGGTCCTGACCACCGAGGGGGTCTTGGGCCAGGGTGGAGATGCCCACCAGGGGGGATAGGGGGGTATGCTCGCCCAGCAGGGGACCCCTTTGTCGCCCAGCCGGGGACCCCTTCGCCCAGCGGGGATTGGGAAGGGGGGGAATCTCTGCCTAAACGCATCCCGGCGCTGCGTTTTACCGTGCGGGTGAGGACCAGCCGCCGGCGGGTGACCCGGTGGGTGAAGGCACGCTCCGGAGGCGACGCTCACATGCGCGATGATGATGGTAAAACACGACTCTGTCCCCACAGAGCCTCCTTCCCTCCCTCCCTCCCACCTCCCCGGGATCAGCTGCTGCCTTGCCACCAGCTCCTCTCTCCCCCCTTCTGCTCAGTCATCCTTCTCCTGCCTTCCCATTTAACCCCCTCGGGAGCAGGGTGGGGGGGAGAAGGTGCTGTAGGGTGGGTTTTGGGGTGGGGAGGGGGGGTGGGTCAGGCAAGGCCATTCCTGCATCACCCTCTCAAACCGGACACCTTTGGACAAGCCACCCAGCCTTGGAGAAAACCACAAGCATCCTCCCCCCCCACCACCACCACCGCCGCCAGCCCAGCTGAGCCAGCTCAGCCTCCATCCTCCTCTTGCAACCACAAAAGAAAAGGNTTTTTCCCCCCCATCTCCAAGGATCTGGAAAGGGGAGGGGGGGGCAAGGTCACGGCAGGACGGGCCCCGGTGCCGGCGGTGTAACCGGGGCGCGAGGTGGAGAGGCGGTAAACCCGCTCACTTACCGAAACTTTACGAACACATTCAGAGTCCAAGCCGTCATTTTTAAAGGCTCGAGCTTTATTTTAAACATCGCGGCTGTCCGCAGGCGCCGCCGGCAGCTGCCCTGCGCCCGGCCGGGAGGCAGCGGGGGCTGGCAGGGGGTCGGCGGAGAAGATGCCGGCTCCTGCCGGGGATGCTGCCCCCGCCGCCGCCAAGGGATGCTGGGGTGGCGAGCCTCCCGCTCCAGCTCCTCGGGGCCACCGACAAGGTGGCTCCTCGCCAACCCGGTAGCCACGGTTGCCTCTGACCTCCGCTGCCGGGACGGCTCCGAAAGGGTTTTGGTGGCGGGCGAGCCGGCGTGGGTGCGGGCGAACCGGGGAGCTGCCGTCCTTTGTGCGCGCACGGGGAGGGGGGACCCTTCAATGGAGTCGCTTGCCGAGCCGTAATTTTCCTTTTAATTGGTTTCCCCGACGCTAAACCGCCAGATTAAGACACTTCTGCCGTCAGCTCCAAGCATCCTCCCTCCCCGCTTGCTGCAAGGCGCCCGGCCGCCCCGTCACTGTCACGTCCCCCGCGCAGCCCCCGCCGAGAGGAGCAGGGAGCGCAGCCAGGAGCCCCCCAAAAAAATGTCCCCGAAAACCGGCTCCGCTGACGCCCAGGGCTCTGCACCCGCCAGGCGAATCGGGGAGGGAGAAAAGTAGGGCGGCAGCGGTGATGTGGAAGAGGGGGGGGGGGGGAAATTTAAAAAAAAAAAAAAAAAAAGTCATTTAACCAATTAACCAATTCGCACATCCCCTTCGGATGCGCCAGGCGGGGGGGTCCCTCCTGCGTCCCCCCTCCCCAGGCACCGGCAGCGGTCCCCCAGCAGAAGGGCTCCGACTGCCACGCTCTCACCCAGAGACTGGGGGACACCGGGACGGTGCCTCCTCCAAAAACCTACTTCTGAGAAGTCACCTTCAAGCACGCCAAGGAAATCCAAATGCCACCGCGTCCCCCCCAAAGAGTCCCTCACCGTCACTCGCGAGCTGCCGAGAGCATCCTCCCCGGATGCCCCACGCCGAGAAATTGGGGAAGCCGTAGCGGGACATCACCCAGCATCCCACCCTGGGCGAGCAAAACGCCGGGCAGGTGGCAGCCCCCCAAGCCCACTGCATCCCCAGGGGTTGGGGGTCCCGGTGGCTCTCCGGGCACTGAGTGCCGGGGTTGTGTTCCCGGGATGGATACGGGGATGGGAGCCGGAGCGGGGTGCGTACCTCTCGGCGCGGCTCCAGAAGAGCAGGATGGCCGGCATGGCAGCGTGTCCCGGGTTCGGTTAAGGAGCCGGCGGGAATCTCAGCGTTGCCCGGGGCAGGCAGAGCCACCCGTGCCCGTGGCAGAGCCACCCGTGCCCGTGCCGGCTGGCAGCCGCAGGCAACCAGGCAGCAATGTCATGACTACCCGCAATGAATCATCCCCTCCCCAAGCCCCCACACACGCACCGCCCGCCTCCCCCCTCCCCACCCGACAGCCCCACTGGGGTGCCGGCACCTGCGTGGGGAGGGGGTTAACCCTCCCCTCGCTGCCTCTGCCGGCGCCGCCCCCGCTGCCAGCCTGCCTGAGGAAGGGGGTCAAACCC
>QJSC01009461.1:398196-517457 GCA_003697955.1 Calidris pygmaea
ATTCCAGCCCCACCGGGGTGCTCACACTGGTGTGGGGATGGGGTGAAGACCCCCCCTCAATGTCTCCCCATAGAGGGGGCTGCCACTTCCAGCCCCACCCGCTGTTGGGTCCTGCGTGGGGACAGGGTTAAGCCACCCCCTCAAGCACCTTCCCATGTAGGATCCCCCCCCCTTTCCAGCCCCACTGGGGTGCTGTCCCTTGCCTGGGGAGACCCTTCACTGGGACCCACTGCCTGCCCCAAGGGGAAATCGGGTTAACCATTTCCTCCCCAGCTCCCCATGGGCACACTGTCACCCCGTTTGGGGACAGGACTTAACCCCTTCCTTGCTACCCCCTCCAACCTCATTACTGTCACTTGGGGCAGGAGGTGGGGGAGCTCTACCCACTTCCTCACCAGCCAGCTCAGCCCCACTGGGATAAACTCATACCCCCAACATGGGGATGGGGGGGGTGAGGGGATGGGGGGGACCTTTTAACCCCTTCTTGACCACACCATACAACTCCAACAGAGCTCATTATTCACTCGAAAGTGGGAAGGGAAAGAGGGGTTAACCCTCACCTCACCGACCTCTCCACCCCACAGGGGGTACTACAGCCCCATAGAGGAGGGGGGGATTAACCCCTTCCTCCCAGCCCCACTTGGATGTAGTGTTACTGTTAAGGGGCAGGGTGATTAACCCTTTCCTCCCACCCTGTTCATACCCTCGGGGACACACTGTCACTAGGTAGGGCAGAGCAGTTAACCCTGACCCACAGCCCCAGCAGGAATCCCTGTCAATCCACCAGGGCAGAGGTGTCAATCCCTTCCTCCCTCACCTTCACACCCCTGGGGGGCAATGGGGCTAGCAGCTAGCCTCCCTTCCCCACCCACAAAGGAGCAGCGAGGCTAACCTCGTCTTCCCAGCCCCACAGAAACATCCTGTCACACCATATGGCAAAGGGACTGACTCTCCAGCCCCATAGTGACTCTCTGTCACCCCAGGGACAAGGAGAATGATCCCCCCAGCCCTATAGCAACACCCTGCCAGTGCAGGGGGACTGACCACTTAGCCCCATAGTGACACCCTGTCACTACAAGTGCCAAAGGAACTAACACTCCCAGGCTCTAAAGCAACAACCTGTCACCCTAAATGGCAGGGAGACTGATCCCCTTGGCTCCTCAGCCCCATAGCGACAACCTGTCACCCCATGGGGCAGGGGGACTGACTCCCCTCCAGCCACACAGCGACACCATGTCACTCCATGTGGCAGAGGGACTGACCCCCTGCCCAACAGCAATGCCCTGTCACCCTGTGGGGCGGGGGGACTGATCCCCCTGACCCACAGCAACACCCTGTTACCCCATGAGGCAGAGAACTGACACCCCCCAGCCACATAGCCACACCCTGTCACTCCATGTGGCAGAGGGACTGATCCCCTATCCCCACAGCGATGCCCCTTCTCACTCCATGGGGCAGGGGGACTGACCCTCCCAGCCCTACAGCAACACCCTGTCATATATAGTGACTCTACCAGCCTATAGTGACACCCTGGCACCCCATGAGGCATGGGGACTGAAACCCTTCGCCCCACAGAGACACCCTGTGACTACATGGGGCAGAGGGACTGACGCCCCAGCCCCACAGCGACACTCTGCCACCCCCTAGGGTAGGTGGACTAATTCCCCTCTGGCCCCATAGCCACACCCTGTCATCCCATGGGGCAGGGGGACCGACACCACCCACCCCCAACAACACCCTGTCACCCCACCGGGCAGGGGGACCGGCCCCGTTCCCCCCCCCAGCAACACCATTTCACCCCACGGGTCAGAGGGACTGACAGCCCTCTCCAGCCCCACAGCGATGCCCTGTCACCCCACGGGGCAGAGGGATTGACCCCCCCAGGCCCACAGCGATGCCCTGTCACCCCACGGGGCTGACGGACTGACCCCCTAGCCCCACAGCAACACCTTGTCAGGTCACAGGGCAGGGGGACTGATGGCCCCCAGCCCCACAGCGACGCCCTGTCACCCCACGGGGCAGAGGAACTGACCCCCCCAGCCCCACAGCGATGCCCTGTCACCCCACGGGGCAGAGGGACTGACCCCCTCCCAGCCCCACAGCAACACCCTGTCACCCCACGGGGCTGACGGACTGACCCCCCAGCCCCACAGCAACACCCTGTCAGGTCACAGGGCAGGGGGACTGATGGCCCCCAGCCCCACAGCGACGCCCTGTCACCCCACGGGGCAGGAGGGCTGACCCCCCAGCCCCACAGCAACACCCTGTCAGGCCACAGTGCAGGGGGGACTGACCCCCCCCAGCCCCACAAGCAGCACCCTGTCACCCCACGGGGCAGCGGGAATGACCCCCCCCGCCCCACAGCGGCGCCTTGTCAGCGCAGGGGGCGGGGGGCCCGCGCCCCCGTCCCCACCGGCCCTCCTCCGGCAGCGGCTCGGCGGGGTGTGTGGGGCGGGTTGTGTGGGGCAGCGCGGTGGGGCCGGGCCGCCATCGCCGCCCCCGGCACTCACCGCTCGCGCTGTCCCGGGGCGCCGCGCGCTCGCTGAGCCGCCCCCGCCCCCGCCCCCCGGCCGCCACGTCAGGGGAGTCCCGCCCGCGCGCGCCCCGCCCCGTTGGGCCGGCGGGCTGTCCGTCGCCGTGATGGACCGATCTCATTGGTTTTCCCCGAAAGGGGCGGGGCAGGCAGGGCGGGCGGAGGCCTTCCCGGCTCCGTCTTTCTATTGGTCAATTCAAGCCGGCACCGCCCCCTCGGGGCGCTCTCATTGGCCGGGGGCAAGTTTGTTGGCGGCGGGATCCCCGGGGGGAGGGGGGAATCTTCTGGAAGGGTGTGACGTCAGCGGGGTGCCTGCGCGGGTTGGGGCACGGCAGGTCACGGCCGGTCACGGCCGGGTCTGCCGTGCGTCCCGTGGGCCTGCTGTGGGGCACTACGGGCCTGTGGGTTTGGCCTGGCGTGTGGGGGCCCGTGGGCCTGGCGTGTGGGGCCTATGGACCTGGCGTGGGTCCTGTGGGCCTAGAGTGAGGCCTGCTGCGTGTCCTGTGGGCTCGGTCTGGGTACTGCCGTGGGGCCCTGTGGACCTCACGTGGGTTCTGTGAGCCTGCCGTGGGGCCTGGTGTGGGGCCTTGGGGGTCTCACAGGGGTCCCGTAAGCCTGGCATGGGGCTGTGGGCCCCCGCAGCCATCTGTGCAGAACCTGGGGCCGACTGAGGCAAGCCCTGCGTGGAGCCTGGAAGTCCAGGCTGCTCCCGGGCAGGCTCGGGGCTGGCAGCCCTGAGGGGAGGCAGGGCAGTGTCGGGGCTGAGGGAGGCTGTGGAGCTGGGAAGAACCAGGCCAGGGTGGGAAATCGGGAGAAGGTTGGCTGGAGGGACTGCGCTGGAGGCTGAAGGGCTGCAGGAAGGGAGGGGACCACTGAAGCTGTCCCCTGCCCTGGTTTGAGGTGGGCTCCTGCAGCTGGACTGCACCGGTGGGGTTGCAGGGCAGCATGGACCTCCTGAGAGCCTGTGCTAAGATGGCACCCTGCTTCACATGCGACTGATTGGGATGGAAGGAAGAGTGGGTCCCTGGAGTTGCTGTGTGGGGTGGTCTGAGGGTGTCTGATGGGAATGATGGTCAGTGTCTGCTTCCCATACCCGGATCAAGCACCAGATGTAATGAGGCCCACAGTCCTTCTGCAGCAGAGGCTTCCCTTTCTCAGGGTCAGCTGAGATGCCTTAAGTTAGGACGTTAGGAGGAATCATCTTGGGATATGCTTTTTCATCAGGAAAAAACCCACTGGACCCTGAAGCCCAGGTCCTGTGCGAGGCTTAGGGGCTATGTTTAAAACAGCTCCTGATCTGCTTACATCCTGGGCTCTGCAGCAGCCATGGCCAGCTAGTAGGCAAGCTGCAAAGCTGAGCTAAGGATGCTCCTAGTGCTGTTGCTCTTCAAAACCCCATCATGCGTCCCCTTCCAGGGGGTGCAGTGTGTTTGGACTTCTGCTGTGTGAGTCTTCCTCCTTGATCTTTCCAGCCTCCTGGTCAGGGTTAGATCTGGAGTGAGTTGGCTGCTGGTCAGAGGATCTGCCTGGACCCAGTGTCCTGGATTTTGTCCTAGGAAACCTGCCTATCTTGAGGAACAAGCCTGCCTCATGGCCCCCATCAAGGTACCACGTTGGGGCAGAGCAGTGATCCCTCTCAGGACCACATCCTGCCTGCAGACCTGTCCCCAAAACGAGGAGGGAAGCAGATCCTGCAGCTCATGGGTGAAGCTGAGCCATGATATGAATGGTTGCGGCTGTCAATGTGGCATTTGTCGTGATTAGAGGGTGCTTTTGTAACCGCTGCACGCTTCCCCTTGCTGAGGAGGTGTTTGAATGGGGTGTTCTGGAGTCATTTCTGGGTTCGTGGCTCGTGCCGCTCGTCCCACGCCATCCTGGTGCCCTGGGCTTTCAAACACTTTTTGTTCCCTTTCATCGGCCTTTCATCGCCGGGGGCATTGGAGGCCCTGGGGCCGGGGCGGGGGGTGGAGCTGGCGCTGGCTGTCCCTGTGCTCACAAACGATCTGCTTGGTCTGCAGCCTTCCCCGGACACAAACAAGGGCTTTGGTCCAGGGGCTGGATGCGGCCCCTCTGCTGCTGGAAGCTGGGCAGAAGTGGGGTCAGGGCAGACCATGGCCGCCCTCCTGGGGTGCAGTGGGTGTTCTAACCAAAACTTGCTCCTCCTTCAAAGCCTGTCTGCCTGCCGGCACATCCGCACCCTTTTAAAGACACGCCGGGAAAGTGCAGGGAGGGGTGGCAGGAATAATTAAAGGTATAAAGCTGTTTCCATAGAAGGAACAATTACATAAACTGGCTCTCTTCCGTCTGGGGGAAGAGATGACTGAGGGAAGCATGACGGGGAATAATAAAATCCTGTGTGGTGGTGGGGAAGGTGAGGGGGGAAGGGTTGCTCGAGCTCCTTTCCCATAATGGGGCATCAGTGGGGGAAGAGGCAGTGGCACCTTGGAGTGCAAGTGTGTTTCATGAAGCAATCTGGGATTGATCTGTGCAATCAGATGGCCTTGGGTAGAGGGATGGAGGGAAGGGGTGAGAAACTTGTCTGGGATCAAAAGGCAGTTAAGCAAATTCCTGGAAAGAAAAAGCCACGGAGGGTTGGTGGCCGTGCTTCTGGTGTTGGAAATCCCCAGGCTGCTGGAGAGAGGAGCAATGTGTGCTCCCCTGGAGCCTCAGCTCTTCACAGGGCTTTGCCTGTGGGTCTCTGTCCCAGGGGGGATGGGGAGCTGGAGAGCCATGGCCTGGGCTGTTCTTTTGTTAAAACATCATTACTAGGTGTCTGAAGGTCAGAGCAGTGGATGAGGGGCCATTGAGCTCTGCAATCTCCTACCTGAGTGCCAGCTGAGAACCTTGGTGGGCACCGTACCACTGTGAAGGAAACCTTTCCCACTGTCGCTGCCAACACCTCCTCCGAGCTGGGTCTGGATCTCCCCACGGCCGAGCAGATGGGGCAGGAGCGAGGAGCACTCCTCGCTGCGGTGCTCCCCCTGTCCTGCTCAGACTCCCCCGCTCAGTGTGGCACGGGGAAGTCTCTGGTGACTGTGGCTGGGTGAGCTGGGGAGATGCATCTGAGGACACTGGGCTTGGCAGCAGCGGGGTTTGTACTCTGTTCTCCACGGCGAGAGCAGCACCCACGCTTTCGGTGCTGTCTCTCCTTCCTGCCTGTTCCCATCCTTGGAGATGCCGCCTGCCTTTTCCAGCACCCTGCAGGATGAGGAAAGGGCTGCAAGAAAAAAGATCCGTCCCCATGGTTTTTTCATTGGATTAATGCCCCATTCCCTGCTTGATTCTGACCTGGCTGTGTTCTGAGGTTAATGCATCTCCAAGGAGATGCTGCTGGGTCACCTTCCAGGTCAGACCTGGGTCCTGGTTCCTGCTGGAACTGCTGTCTGTGCAGGCGAGCTCTGCTCTAAGGACATAGGGACCTTTTTCCTCAGGGCTCATCCAGCTTCTGGCGTGTCCTCCAAGGAAACCACTACACCCAAGTGGCTCTCACCAGCTCCCAGTCACCCCAACTTTGTCGGAATTGCCAGTATGCAGCGGGCTTGGGCCTGCCCAGCTCAGAGCATGGGATAATCCAGATGGGAATTGTCCCAAGGAGGTCTCGTGCTCCAAGCAGGGTCAGCCACAAGGTCAGAGCGGGCTGCTCGTGGCTTTATCTGGGCCAACCCTGAAAACCTCTGAGGACCGTGATGGCACCGGAAGAGCTTGTTCCAGCAGCATGTCCCGCGTCCCTGTGGCGCTGCGTCTCAGCAGAGCCTGCCCGCCCTCCAAGGGCACGCCGGAGGAATGGGGTGGATGCTGCTCTTAGCCATAATGATGGTGTTCGTGGCGTTGGGTTTGTCCTCCCTGGTTGGGGCTGAGGACGCCGGCCGCTGCCGCCCCCCTGCCAGCGCGCTGCCGCTCGGCGCTCCGCACCTGCGGGGGTGGCATAATGAGCCGTGTCCTTGTCTCAACCTGCCGCTTCCTCTCCCGGCAGCGTCTGTGCTGCCAGCTGGGTTATTTTTTCTTTTTTCTTTTTTTTTTTTTCTTCTTTTTTCTTTCTTTCTTTTTTTTTTTTTCCTTCCTGNTGCCTCTATTCTCAAGTGGTTCCCAGCCGGTGCTGGCACGCAGCCCTTGCTGGAGACCTCCTCTCAGGCTGACCTTTGCAAACCCCCTTGGATGAGCACACCGGGGCTCTCCTGCCACCCACATCGAGCATGTGGGGGAGATGCAAGCGGCTTTGTGCGGCAGTGGGCAGTGGTGTGTGGGAGGACTCGGTCCTCTCCAGTCCCCTGCTGTCCCCACCTGTGCTTGGGCTTTGCTGGAGTGGCCAAAACCTGGAGGCAAGAGCGAGTGGGAGGAAAGGGCAGTGTGGGGGATGATGCACTGCTTTCTAGGGCAGAGCCTCGGGTAAAGCAAGGCTCCACCAGGCAGATCCTGCGTCTGGACATCTTGGTTTGACCTAACATCCCTTGCTGGCTTCTACTCTAAAATGCCAAGATGTGGGTCTAAACTGAGTGCAGAGAGTCTGGGCTGACAAAGCCCCATTTGGGAGCCCTGCAAACCCCTTGCTGAGCAGGTGATAGAGAAGAGGCGGTGTCCCCATCCCAGCTGGTAGATGCTGGAGCACAGCAAGTTGTCCCAGCTTGCTGTGGAAATTGGTGGCAGGCATGGGGCTCAAGTCCTGAGCGGCTGGAATCCAGTTGGGATACTCCCCGTCAAGACAGGGTGATGGTAGCTGAGAGCCAGCAGCACCTTTTCGGCCCTGGCATCCTCCTCGCTACCCACCTGTAACCTCCTGTGTCCCCCTGGGAAGGAGGCCAGCAGTGCTGGGCATCCCGGATAGCATCAGTCACCCCTGGGGACCCGTCTGCACGTGGAGGCATGCACTGAAGTTTGGCTTGGCTCTGTTTCAGCTTCCAGCCTTTGCTCTGCTTTCCTCAGCAAAGGCGCCCTGTAGTACTTGGTGGTTTCTCCTAGGGATGGCTCTTTCCAAGTGATGTTTTAACCAAGTTATTTCCAGTCTGCATTTGAGTGCCAAGCTCATGGAGCTCTTTTAGTCTTTCCAGCTACACTGCCATTTGGGGAATTTTAGCCTTGAAATGCATCCAGAGTCCCTGCTTTCTAGGGCAGAGGCATCCAAGGGTGTTCCAGCAAGGGTGCTGGCCCTGAAGGTCACAGCTGGAGGTGAAGGGTGGAGACAGATCCTGCTGCCTCTATTAGGAGTGTGCCCATTTGATGCTTGTCCTTTCACAGAAGAGCTTGACATCTAATCCCTAAATTGCTAAATGAGCTGATAGTAGCAAGATGCGATGGATTCATCAGGGCATAAAGTGGTACCCAGCTGGCTGCTGTAGGAAGCTTAATACCTCTGTGATACTACCAAATTTGTGACCTTTTAAAAAAACGGGACCTGGGAATTGTCTAGCAAGGAGGGGTTTCTGGAAGAAAAGGCTGGTTTGGCTTTATTCGGGTCTTGTCTGATCTCCATTGCCTCCCAAACCTCCTTCCCTGTGACTACCCTGGCCTGATGGCTGGTGTTGCTCAGAGGGATGCAGGCAATGTTACGCTGGGGACAGGTGACTCCACTGGTGTCACAGGAGGGGCGCATCACTTCCCTCCGTATCCATAGCCCAGAAGTACTAATCCCTCTGTTTTGCTGCTTCCCGAGCATCCCACCTCCCTAGCCCAGTAGGATTGTGGATGTTGGGTGGCTAAAGCTGTAAAGATGCCCCGTCTGGAAGGCAAGGGAGGGAGATTTCCAGGCACCCCCTCCAGAGTGCTGGAGGATGCTGAGGTGCTCAGTCTTGTCTTTGCAAGCGACGTGTGGGGCTGCCTGGCCTTCGGTGTCTCGGCTCAGTCTTGTGGGGCTTTGTGCTTGCCAGCTCTTGTCCCTGCCGTATGGCAGTGTGCCAGTCCTGTGGTGGCTCTGTGGATCTCCAAGGGGCTGCGGGCTGCCTGCCAGCAGGATGCCCCATCTGGCAGGGAACAGCCCTGGCTGGAGCTTTTTGTGAGGAGGCTGAGACACCAGCCAGCACTGAGGTTGAACCGGCAGGGGATGTGGTAGTGAGCGAGCTGGGGATGCTGTTAGGGACTGGCTGAGCATCTGGTGCCCCGTCTGGAGGCCAGAGCAAGGGTGCTTTTCCTCTGTGCCCGTTCCTTGCTCAGAGGCAGAGTATGGGGAGATGGGGTAGGGTGGGGGTGGGGGTGGTGTGTGAAGGGGCCAGTGGTTAACACTGTGCTAGGGGTCACCATCTGCAAATCAAGCGGCTTTCTCCTATGTATCTGGTGCAGAGGGCAGTCCTTGGAGATTTCTGTTTAGTCTGGTCTCTCTAGGCGGCCATCACCGTCGTATCTGGGACACTCATCCTCTCCTTCCTGGCAGAGACGTCTGCGGCGGCTGCTCTGTGCATGGGGTTTTGCTGGATGTGGTGCTCCTTGGGGAAAGGAGATCAGTCTTTCCCAGGTGGCCTTGAAGGCATCCGCTGACCTGCTCTTCTGCTGCTCCTGTGCGTGCTCAGGATGAGGTGAGGCTCCTGCTCGTCACCTGCATGGCTTGCCACATCCCTCTCTGTAACGCTGGCTTCAGAGGACAACCGGAGAGCAGAGAGCCCCGAGTTCTCCTCTCAAACCACGCCAAGGGACAGGGCAGGGGGTGGCTGCTCCCCATCACCCACGAATGCTTCCCAGCAGCCCCATGAGCCAGGGCCCTGGAAGGACCTGATGCTCTTCAGGCTTAGGAGGTACTGGGGATACTAAGGTGTCTGGAGGCACTGCACGGATGGCCAGCTGTGGGGCCACATCTGGAGCACTGAGGCTCTATAATTTCCAAAGCCATGTCCCATTGCCCATGGTGAGGGTTGCAGAGGGGATTCATCCTGGCACGTGGTGCCCGGAGCTGCAGCAAGGCACAGGATAAAGCCAGTCATGGTTGTCTCCAGCTGGATCATCATAGAAGCAAATGCATCTGAGCCTGGTTGGGGATGGCAGCGGGTTAACGTGAAAGCGAGACTTGGCAAACGCCACCCTCCCATTTGCTGGAAGAGCGAGCAAAGAGGGAAAAGTTACAGCGCCGCGTAATTAGGGAGCAAACGAGGAGAGCAGCAGCATCTCTGCGTGAGAAGGGGCTGGAAGAATTAACGCTTAAGAAAAATGCCGCCCCAAACTGATTCCCCGCTTCGCTTCAACCTTTAGTGAGGGCAGCGGCGCTGGGTGTACAGTCCCGAAGGAGGGTGGGGAGTGGGAGGGAGGCGGGGAGGAGAAATTGCTGCTGCTGGAGGGGAACAAAAAACCAGGGTGTGCAGGGTTTGGGGAGTGGGGGGTGAGCTGCACCACGGGCCCTGGGGGTTGGTGACGGTGGCAGGGCTCCTCTTCAGCAAACCACCCGGGGCTGGAGCGGTATTGAGCGACCTTGTGTTCGCTGGTGTCAAATTCTAGGTAGAGTTGAGGGAAAATGAGAATATTCAAAGTCAAACAAAGGGAAGAGCAGCCAGCGAGGGGGCACATGGGGACAAGGTGCAGGCTCTGGGCTGTGGGCGCTGGTGCTTCTGCTTCCTTGAGGTATGTGGTCAAGTGCCCACCTCCCTTGGGTCGCGTCCCCGCTCAAGAGATCCTCCTCATCCAACGCAGGTGTCGGCACGATCAGAGGGGGGGAAACCTGAGCTGGGCTTCTGTGCAAGGGGAGGGAGAAGAGGAGCGGGGGACATGTTGTGACAGCCGACCACCCTGGGTACCAGGACGGGGTTGGGACAGGGGGTCCTGGCCGGGGTGCGATGTCACGCTCGTGGGTGCTGCACCGGCTGCCCTGGCTGCCGGCACCGCACCGCAGCTTGGTGCTGCTGGGAGGCTGCCAGCTGAGGGGGTGGGGGGTGGAGATGGGATGTTTTCTCCGGCACCTCGCGGGACTTAAAAAAAAAAAAAAAAAAAACCCGAAGTTATTCTAGGAAAAGAAATGAGCTGAATCCGCTCCATCCCCCAGCTCGGTGCGGTGGCTTGTCCCACACTCAGTTGGAGTTGCATAAGGACGTGCCGGCAGAGCGGGGTCACGCCGGGGAGCAGGCAGGCTGCAGGCATGGCTCTGTGCGTTCCATGTGTGCTCCGAACCCCTACGTGGGGTCTGCAGAGCGTGTCAGGCGTGTGCACACGCGTGAGGTTGAGTGTTGCATCTGCCTGTGGTTGCACGTAGGCATGTGCTGTGAGGTGGTGTGTCACAGGGGAGCTTTTGCCAGGTAACCACCCCAGCCCAGACCTTCCAGCTTGGCAGTGGAGGCTTCTGTCCGTGCACATCCCTCGTGGAGGTGGCCACTGGATGTGGACACACTGCATGCCGTGCACATGTGTTTCCCCCGTGCCATCCTGTGCCTTGCCTTACGCTGCCCCTGCCATGTCCAGCTCAAGGTTCTGGGGATGGAGGCCATGGTGAGGAGTTTTTGCTACAGCAGCATCCCACGTAGAAGGGTCTCTGCTGAACCTGGGGGGAAAATGCTGCTGGGTGTGCCTCTCTATGTGCTAAGGGGGCATCTCCCATATGAGAGTCTCTGGATTTGGGACCAGTAAATGGCAGGGGGGACTTCCCACCCCCCACCCCAGGGAGTGTGGGTCACCACACCACGCCACGAAGGGGGTCACTCACAAAATTTGCTGCAACCAGGGTTGCAGAGCCGGGGTTTGCACGGCGGGACGGGCGCGGGTGCAGGCTTGTGCTTGCCTTTATTTCGGAGCAGGTGGTGGAGGAGGTGGCTGGAGGGGGATTCCTGGAGGGCGTAGGGGTGGGCGCACCCGTCTGCCGCACATGCCTCCCCGCGCGTGTGTTTGCATGTACGGGCAGAGCTTCCGGAGAGGGTGAATGAATGAGGCAATTCATTATTTCAAGCGCTGGCTCTGGCGAGGCTTTTCCTTTAGAGGCAGGCGAGCGCCGGCGCGTGGGCTCCTGCCTGCGTATGCGCGTGGGCTCCTGCCTGCGTGTGCAGGTGGGCGTCGAGGGGGCTTCGGGAGATGTTTGCCACGTCAGGGAATTCACTCCGGGGGCCGGCCTGCGCCCCCACCCCGCTCGCTGCCTTGTCTGCTTGGCGCAGCGTTGTGTAACTTCCGATGCCCCCGCCGGATCTCCTTCCCTGGCAGAGAGGGATGCTCCAGCCACCCTCCCTGCCCACTGCCGGGGATACGTCCCCCTGAGCTAATGGGGCGAGGGGGGCAGCCCCGATGTCCCCCCTACCTGGGGATGCCGGTGCCTTTCCTCCCTGCCGCCCAGAGCAGCAGGCAGGCAGACAGAGGGACGACTGGCAGTGGGGTGAAAAGCCCTTGGCAGCCAAAAAGCAGAGGGACCATTCTTCTGTGCTTCCCAAATTTATACCCTTCAGACAAAGTGTTTCCTCTGGAAGAGGTAAAGCAGGGTATGGGTCTTCGCCCTCCCAGGGGGACATCTGAATGCAGGCACAGCTCCCTGGGTGCCAGGACCTGGGAGAGCCAGGCTGAGACCCAGCAACTCGTGTCATGAATTGCTGGGCAATAGGGAGAGGAGATGAGGCTGGCAGGACCCTGCAGCCTGTTGGATGTTCCCAGGGAACAGGGGGCAGCTTTGCTGCTCTGGGAAGCAGAGGGACAGCCGGGACAAGGGGATATCCACCTGACATTTTTGTCTCTCCTCCTGCAGCCGCGTTGTCATGCTGGTACTGCCGTTTCCATGCCAGTACAGCCGTTTCCATGCCGGTACTGCTGTTGCCAGGCTACGCTGAGGGTGTCAGAAGAGGATGTCAGGTTGCTTTGAGGGAGAGGAGATGGGAGATTGAAGCCGGGGTGATGCTGTGGCCTCTTAGTCCCACCTCACTGCCAGCCCAGGGATGTGCCAGGCATGGGCCAGCTTGGAGGGGACCAGGCGGTGACCAGAGATGTTGCTGCCCATGGGAGCTGTTGTGATGGGTGGCAGCACCCAGGGCTGGGTTCTGGTGGGTCACTGGCCCTGCATTGCTCCCCTGGCATTGCTTGGCACTCAGGGTGCTGGAGGGATGACCTGACAGCAGCCCGGTATGTCTGCAGTGGTGGTTTAGCAACTGGGTTTATAAAGTCATCAAATAAAGAAGTCAGGATTATTTGGCAAGCCTTGTTGAACACACGGGTGTGAAATCACGTTGGGTTATAGCCTCTTCCTGAATTTCCTTTCCTGCACCATTCTGGACTGTGGTCTCGTGGCCTGTAGATGTTCTGCTGATGGGGCTCATACCCAGCCTCATCCCCACTCCCTGACCATAACACGCACGTTTCAGTTCTGCCCTTGAGGTGCTCCTGGCTGCAATTTTTGGGGGCTTTCTGGGTTAGAGATGATGCTCCCCTTGCAAACACCTTCCTGGACTGGGAGGTCCAGAGGGTGTGCAGGTTCCTCAGCTCTGCTCCCTGTGTGCGGAGTAGGCTGGAGGCTCCCGCGACTTCACATGCCAGCTGGGTTGGGATGTTTGTGCCCCAGTTACGATGCAAAAATCTTGGCAGAGCAAGGAGAAAAGTTGCAACCTGAAGATCAACGAGGCAGGGTGGCCCAGCTGAAGTGTCAGCAGGAGTTGCGGCTTTCTGATTGACCTGCTCTTCTTCATCGTGCTGTCAGCCCCTGAAGCACAGGGGTCCCCAGGAGGTAGGTTTGGTACCAGTTAGCTGTGGGAGTGGTTTACGTGGCGGGATCCCATCATCCTTCCCAGGAAAAGGGATTGTACCCAGAGGACCAGGGGCTCAGCATCCCCTTCTCCTGCCTTACATCTTTATTGTGCGCCATGTCCTTACATGAGGGCTCTGCTGTACCAGGCTGTGGCTCAGGAGCATGCAGCAGAGCTTTTTTTTCCGCCTTTCTTTCCTTGCCATTAAAAAATGCCCTTGTGGGCACTGAGGCAAATTTTTGCAAGGCCAGCACTCGCCTGTCCCCCAGCAGCCGGCCCGGTGCAGCGTGGTGCATCCCGTCCGCAGGCACGGGCCTGTCCCCAGCGTGGGAGCGACGTGGCCCCAAGACCAGCAGAAATAGCTGCCACACGTAGCCTGCTCTCGGGCTGCTGGTGTGTGGTGGGAGGGCAGGGACGGGGCTGTGCCTGCCTGGGGACCTGCCCTGAGCAGGCAGCTGCTGGCGGGCTCTTTTTCCACGCTTTGGGAATGCTGGCTGTCCTGCAGTGCTAATGGCAGGTCCCCCAGCTGGCGCCTGCCTGTGGGGATGGGGCCAGGGCAGGACCCATCCTCCCCCTTGGCTGAAAGTATTGGTTTTCCCCCCCCCCCCAAAATGAGCCAGCAGCTCCCAGTCCCCCAGGTCTTGTGCCTTTTCTCGCCAGCCTGGTACCCGGTGTCCCTCTGGCATAGAGGGGGGAGCGCTTCCAGAGCATCCCACCCAGCCTCCACCCATCTCCTTCCAGCGGCCCCCTCCCTCCGCCCCCGCGCTCCAGCCTAAATAATTCCTCCTCTGCCTGGCGGTGTGCAGACTGCTCTCCTGTCCTTCCCTTAGTCATCGCTCAGCCGAGCGAGACAGATATAGTTGCCTGCGGCTCCTGGCGGATCAGTCACTCCAGCCCCTGGATCGTTTTGCTGCTGGGTCGTGGGGTGCCCCGTGCTGAACACGAGGTGCCTCCCCCTTTACTACCACCCCGTATCGCTGCCGGAGCCCCTAAACCCCCGCACGGGGAGCCGGTGGCCCCGTCGATGCTGAGTGGGCTGGCAAGTGACCCAGACGGGGTTCTGTGTCCCTCTCTGGCTGTGGGCTGGGTGCCTCTGGCTGTGCCAAGCGTGGCGCTGGCTCTCTGGGGTGGCTTGGCTCCGACTCCCTGCTTTCCAGGTACCCTGGCTGCCTTCCTCCTTCCCTGGCCAACCAAGGGTACGCCTTGGCCCTGTGGGGCTCCCAGATTAGTCCTGGACCGATGCCTGGTTACCGATGTCCCCATCAGATGCCTTGAGACGGGACTCTGCGGGTGCAGAGTGGGCTGTCTGTGCTGGCTTTCGGGTCCAGGGTCGTATTCCAGATGGAGGAGGGATGCTGGGGTGGGCAGGGGCATGTGTGGCACCGTACAGGTGTCCACCATGGGGACAGTCAGCGTCTGCTCTGGTGCCAGGGCTTGGATCTGCACAGCCAAAATGGGAGAGCAGGTCCTGCCCATTGTGGCACCCCAAATCATGTTCCTCCTTGTCTTTTCCAGCACCCGGTGGCCTCCACCACCCCAGCCCTGGTGCTCTATAGTGGCTCCTTAGGGGCCAGCAAGGTGCAGGCAGCTGTGGAGAGGGGAACAGCGGGGACATGGCAGCCCCAGGGAGCCGAGGGCTGGGGCCACCGTCCCCGCTGCCACCTCCCTGGTCCCATTGCAGGGCCCAGGGCCGTAGGTTCAGGCTGGTGCAGAGGGAGGCATCCCAGGACTTGCAGCGTTAACGCCGTGCTCCCGAGTGGCCTCGCACGGAGGCAGGAGAGAACCCGGACACCCTGCCTGGGTGCTGCGTGGGTTGCCAGGATGAGTCACAGCAAAGCTGCTGCGGGGAGCAAGATGCTCACTGTGCCCGGTTGCCATGCTGTGTCCCCCCACACCCCTCCCTTTGCCAACCCACCCCCCCCCCCCCCTTCCCCCCCTCGTCCCGGGGCTGCCCCTGCCCCGCTGTGTCCCTGCACCCCGTGTCCCTGCAGATGGCCGTGCTGCGGGGAGGGAAGCGGGATGGAGCCTGCCAGGAACAGAAGGCAGCGTCTGGCAGCCCCGCGCCGTGTCAGGGCCACCGAGCCGGCGATGCGGGGGCGGCGGGAGCTGGCGGCACGGCGGGGAGCTGCGTGCAGCCCCCCCTGCGTGGGCTCCCGTGGGTGGCCCGGGGCGCACACATCACCCCGGGAGAGGAGCACGCTGCTGGAGTGCCCCACCAGGGTCATGTCCTGTGTCCAGGCAGCTCCTCCTGCTGCTCCTGGCAGCGTGCGAGGGGAGATGCTTGCCCGGGGGGGGGAACACCATCTCCCCATGCTGGCCCCGTGTGGCTCCCTCCAGGGTGCCCTGTGGGCCCAAGCGGCGTGTGGCCAGTCCCAGCAGCTATGGGTGGGCATCACTGTCACTACCCCTGTCACCATGATGGTGCTTGGCTGCGTTTCCATCACTTGAGCATCCTTCCCAGCCGTGCAGCAGTGCTGGATGTGGACGGACCCCGTGGCTGCTTGGGGGGTGCAGAGGAGGGGGTGCCCAGGGCTCCTGCCAGGGGACACGGAGAGGAGGGGGCCCTGGCTCCTCATGTGTCTCATAGGAAGGGGTGCTGGACCAAAGGGAGCCCTGGGCTGGTTCCTCTGCTCCAAGACGCAGGGTCTTCTGACTCTTGGGTGCTGCAGAGGATGGAGCCCACCCCAGACAGCAAGAGTCTGGGGCTGCCCAGGCTGGGTCCCAGCTCCTCACACAGGGTGTGTGGGCCAGCAGTTGTCAGCCACAGGCACGTAACCATGGAGGAGGAGGGTGTTATGGGGCAGAGGCTGGGGTGAGAGCCAGGTTTTGGGCAGGAGGAGGGAGTCACAAGCCACTGTACAACATGGGGATTGAAGTGGGGCCCTGAATCCCTCCTTCCTGTGTCCTCTGTGGCTGTGGGATGGGGGGCTGGGCATGAGGGTGGAGGCATGGCCGGTCTGGTGATGCCAGCCCATCTGCTCCACTGGGACAGCCCATGCCATCCCATGTCCCCATCGCCGGTGTGGTGGCCAGGGATGGTTGTGCAGTGTGCAGGTCCAAAAGTGGCACCGCCTGCTCCTGGCACAGTGCAGGGGTGACACCCTGTGGCCACCTCTGTGCTGGAGTGGGGATACACACTGCATATGGCTCCTTGCACCCCTCACCAAGTGCCCTTGACCCCCAGTCTGACTGGAGGTCTCCTCAGGGGGCCCTGGTCCCTCTAGGGACCCTGGCTTGGGGCTGGGGGTCACTTCTGGGTGGTCCAAACTCCTCATACCAGCTCTCTGCCCCAAATTCCCTCAGCTTCTCCCCCTCATCATCCTTCTTATGTCTGGGTGAATGCTGCTAAACAGGGACACTTGTCCTTGCACTGCATGGTCACTCTGGGTCTGGCCTGGGAGGAGAAAGAAAGTTGGGGCCACCAGGGTGGCGGTGCCTCCGGGAGCTGTGGCTGTTGCTGTCACTGTCACACACTGCGCAGAGAACCCTCTTCTGCTGCTGGTGGTCCCTGGCTGGTCCTGTGGCAGTGATGGGATGGGGCCCTGACATCTTGCACCAGCGATGGCTGGGTGCTCGTGGTGACACCACCTCAGCCCAGTGGGTCACCCCTGTCAACCCCCACCCCTTGTCAGCACATGTCCCCAAGGGTTGACTGTCTCTGGCGTGGGTCTCGCTGCTGTCACCTCCTCTCTGGGACTCACCAGACAGGATGGCACCTGGCCAAGGCCAGGGGAGCCCCCGCGGGCAGGCAGATGTCCCCGGGCTTGGAGGAGGGTGCTGCCCCGCACCCCTGGGGTACAAACCCAAGCACCCATCTTTCCCTCAAGCAGAAGTTTTCTGGGGGGAGGTGGGGTGTGTGGCAGCCGTCTGCAATGGCCACGCTTCCCAGCAGAGGGAGCAACCTCCCCGCAGAGCGGGGACACTGCTACCACCCCCCCCACCCCCCAACATGGGACAGTGGGGACACCCTGAGGGGCAGCGCGGGGCGCTTCAGCCTCCTTGAGGACCACCTGGATGAAGGGTGGCCGATGCTGTGACCACTGCAAAACCCAGCACATGAGTTGGAACTGCTCCCCCCCTCTCCCCGCCCTTGCGCAGTGATGCTGCCCCCGGCCCCAGGCTGGGTGGTTGGGTCACCATCCTTGCGTGAGTTTAAGAGTCGTTTAGATGTGGTGTTGGGGGATATGGTGTAGGGAAGAACTTTGTAGAGTAGGGTAGATGGTTGGACTCGATGATCCCAGGGGTCTTTTCCAACCTAGATGATTCTATGGTTCTATGGCACTGGGCTGGAGCTCTGGGTCTGGGACATACCCCCCTGAGAAGCAGCCCCACAGGGATGACAGCACCCACTGTGTGGCACCCAGCACGAGGTGATGGACCTGGGATGGCAGGACCCATGGCCTGCCTGGACACTGTCCCTACAGCATGAATTCACCACCCCTGGGATTTCCATTTTGGGGGGGGGTGTCGGGGTGGGATCGGTTGGACAGCGGGTTCCTGCCCCAGCCTTAAATCCTGTGGGGTTTAAGGAGCACCCCCATCCTTTGGTGTGAGACCCCATGGACTTTCAGTGGGGAGGTTTGCACCAGCATTTGGTGACAAGTTTGCACAAGCATTCAGAGGAGATTTGCGCCGGCGTTCGGGGTGGTGAGGACGTTTGCACCAGCATTCAGGAGGGCAGTCTGCAGGCCGTGGAGGCTTTCTGAGAACAGCGTGGCATTCCCTCTGAGGTCACCAGTCTGGGAGGAGCAGGTGGCAGCTAAGAGATGCCTGCCACAGCTCCGCTTTGCCTGTTCCCCCCACCATGTCCTCCTGCTCCGTGCCTAGACCTCCAGGCTTGCCCATGCAGAGGCACAGCTGGCTGGGTCACTCTCTGCCCGCCTCGGTGGCCGCTGGCTGGGGACCTGCAGCTGCGGTGGCAGAGCATGCATGCCGGGCAGCTGGCACCGCGGCGATGACAGCACAGCCCTGCGGGACACAGGCCAGCCCGGCCACCTGCGGCCCTCGTTAGCCAGCTCCCCAGGGGCACTAGCCGGCTGTGTGCCCTGGCAGGGGTGCCAGGCTGCTGCATTGAGGATGGGGCCGGGAAAGCCGCCTGCGCCTTGTCCCCAGGGGAAGGGCAGGGTGGCTGGATCAGGACCCCAAGCAGGCTTCTGCCCTCCCAGCTTGGATGCCGCGGGGTGCTCGGGGTGTGGGATCTGAGCTGGCAGTGGGTGCTTCACCCCCAGGGTGCCCAGGACCTATGCTCTGCCCCAGATGGCTCTCCAGCTCTGGCAGCCGGAGCAATAACCCAGCAATTAACAGCGTCTCCTGGGGCGAGGGCTTCCCTGGTGCTTCCCCCAGCAGGCAGAGCCCAGGCCATTACCCATCCCTGCCATTGCGGCTTCAGGCACACAACCAACCACCTGCTCCTCCTTCCTCTGGGTGCCCATCCTCTTCCTCGAGGCAGCCAGTTCCTCTCCCCAGAGCTTTTACAGCTAATCCAGCTTCCAGGGCCTGAAACGCACGCTGCTCCCCAGGCTGGATTTTCTCGGGGCTGGGGGGGGCAGCTGTACACCACTGCTGTGGTCTGGATGCAATGGCAGACCCTCTGATTTGGGAACCGCAGCCCTGGGAAAGGGACTGTAATATCCAAGTTCAGCTTTAAGCAACAAGCTCTGTGTCCCTGCAGACCCTACGGATGCTGCCAGGGCAGCGTTCCCCCTCCTAATCCTCCCCTGGATCTGCTTCTCATGCCCTGTTTCCCTCCCAGTTGCTGCACAGGCACTGTTTAAGGAAATCCCCCCCTTCTGGGAGGCGAGCCACCTTTGCTGGCAGCCTGGCTCTCAGAAACTGCATGCCACCAGCAGCACCAGAGCTTCCCCTGGGTGCTCCCTGGATGCAGCTAGCACTGGAGAAGCCTCCAGCCACAGGGACCACTCTTCAGACGCCTTCTCCCAAGAACCCTTGGTGTCTCCACGGGGTTATTTCGGGTTTCCCAGCACTGCTGCAAACAGCCTGTTCCCAGCATCCAGCTGTCCCCCGTGCCCAGTGCTCCATTCACAGCTTTCAGTGCCTCTGCAGGCAAGGAGCACCCTCAACCCAGCGGATGGGCATCCCTCCCGCTGCAAGGGCTGAGGGGCTTGTGGGGCCAGCTGGGCACTCCCCACACTGTCTGCTCTCCTGGTGAGACGTGGGGTCTCCTAGAAAGCGACATAAGACCCCAAGTTTGTAGGATTCTGGGTGCACCCCGTGGCTTCCCCCCATCGCTGCTGTGGGACACTTCAGGGAGACGAGGCCAAGCCTGCCTGGTGGGACAGTGACCGGAGGCTGGGTCCCCTGAAATCCTTGGGGGGAAGCCAGAAGCCCCATAAGCGCGCTGGCAGGCGGCTAGTTGGACACAGCTGTTTAATGGACACTTCTCAGTACAGAGCGGGTGTTGCGACCCATGCACCCACAGGCCCCCTCCCCGCCGTGGCTATGCCTCTTGGCCCCATATCGGACCTGGCATCCGAAATATCCCCATTGGCCAAGCGCACCAGGGCGGTAGAGGAAGATGTCACGGCATGGGTACGCCTCCCGGCCTCGCAGCGGGGAAGAGTCCCTGGAGAAGGGACCTGTGCCTTGGCTGGGGCAAGGGAAGCTGAGCGGGACGGTGCCCCCATTGCAGTGGGGGCAGGAGGTGAGGGAATGGCCGGGCTGCCAAGGGGAACCCCCAGTCTATGGAAGCCCTGGGACATCCCAGCTGAGCCAGGGCACGCCAAGCAGGGAGAGGCTGATGACAGCGCAGGGAAGGGGTCAGAGGGGCAGGGGGCAGCTGGTGGGGCTGCTGTGGACCTGGGCATCCCCTCCCATCTGGCATGCGTGGGGTGAGGTCTCCAGGGGTCTCTGCTCCTTCACCGGTGGGCTGAGTGCATCCATCCACCTTAGGGCATCAACCTTGCCCAGGGAGTGCCTCACCCTTCAGCTGACACCCTGGGGGGGCTCTGGGCTCTGCCTCCTCCTCCTCACCTGGAGCAGTAATGCCTCAGACAAGGTGAGGATGCCTGCTCACCGTGCTGGGGAGGGAGCCGGAGCGAATGGGGCTGGCATGGAACTGGAATTCTAAGTGGGAGGAGAGCATCCCATGGGACCAAGGGAACACAAGAGGACAAGGGATGCAGGGGAGCCCTCCTGCACATCTGAGCTTACCCTCCCTCCCACCCCTTTGGTGCTTTCTGTTCTCAGTGCTCCTTTCCACGACATTGCTGTTGGTGAGATTCGGTCCCCAGCAGGGAAAGGTTGAGCTGTGCTGGGGGAAACACTCTCACAGACACAGCCACAAGCTGTGGGTGTGAGGATGGACCTACTGATCTCTGGCCCCTGTTGGAGCCAGGCAGGGATGTGGAAGAGGCTGAGTGGGGGCCAGCTATGTCCTCCCCACAAGGATTCACCATGCCGAGGAGCTGAGCCACCGCTCGCTGCAGACCCTGCTGGGTGCTACTGCCAGTGGTGCACAGAGGCTCAGCGGGATGCTGGGGGTGATTGGGATGCCGGGGGTGGCTGGGATGTGGCGAGGGGCTGGGATGCTGGGGGTGGTTGGGATGCGGGTGGTGGTTGGGATGCTGGGGGGTGACTGTGACACTGGGAGTGGTTGGGATGCTGGGGATGGTTGGGATGTGGCAAGTGGCTGGGATGCAGGGGGTGGTTGGGATGCTGGGAGTGGCTGGGATGCTGGGGGTGGTCAGGATGCTGGGGATGGTTGGGATGTGGCAAGTGGCTGGGATGCAGGGAGTGGTTGGGATGTGGGTGGTGGTTGGGATGCCGGGAGTGGTTGGGATGCAGGTGGTGGTTGGATGCCGGGTCTGATTGGGATACTGGGGGTGGTTCAGATGTGGTGGGTGTTTGGGATTCTGGGGGTGGTCAGGATGCTAGGGCTGGTTGGGTTGTTGGGGGGGCCATGGCTGCCCCCATTGCCTGCCCTGGGCTCCTCTCTCACCCCATAACAACCACCCAGACCCAGCTCCAGGACCAGAGCAAGCCCCGCTTCTCCTCGGGGGCAAGCCTTGCTCTGTCTGGGGGTTGCCGGGGAGGGGTCCCCGCTGGCTCTGGGTGCTGTGGGGCTGGGGGACGGTCAGGGCAACTGGTTCCAGGCCTCCCATGCCCCATGGCATCCCCGATCGGTGTGGGGGTCCCAGTAGGGGGGTGGAGGCCTCGCTGCTCAAGGTGGCAGTGCCGGGGGCTAGGCAGGGGGCTGCAGGTGGAGGGCCGCGCTGTTGGGGCGGGCGGCCAGGATGTAGGCGACGTTCTCACGCAGGAAGCCGGGCCAGTCGACGGGCCTGGAGGGCAAACATGGGCTCACTGGCCGCCCTGACACCACTGTATCTCCTCCAACGTGAGGGGCTGCTCTCCTCCCCAAACCACCCCCTGCCTCACCTGGCCTCCTCCTGCTCTGTGGATGGCAGGGTCTTCTCCTGGCTCTTGCTGCTGCCGCTGCTGGCGGGGCTGCTCTCCGACATGGGCCCTACGTGGCTGATGCTGTGGGGTGGAGGAGGAGGAGGGTTCCCTTCATCGAGCTCCTCCTTGCACCCCAAAGAGCAGTGGTGGGGGCCAGGGCATAGCTATGGGGCCATGGGGAGGGAGGTGGTGGGGAGGGAGGTCACCCCTTGGCATGCTGAGCCCTTTCAGTGCGTGCTGGGGTGGTGGGGGGAGCCCCAGCAGGGATGTCACCCCTCCCCTCCCCCAAGGCTGGTGTTCCTGTACCTGACATTGCAAGATGGCGTCTCCTTTTGGTGCTTGCGGAACCAGCCGTGCCGGGCCCGGCGGCACTCTCCCTCCCCGATGAAGCCATCACTGTCCTGGTCCAGGGCCAGGAAGGCTGCCCGTGCCCGCTCCCGCTCCTTGGCCGTCAGCAGCCGCAGCAGGGCGTTCTGGGGGCAGAGAGGGAAGGGGGAGCCCTCGCCCCATGGGAGCACCGCTGCTCTGTGCCCAACGCCATGGGGCTCTGGGCCCCACAGACATGGGTGCTGGCCGAGGGAGCCAGCCCTGTGTGTGCCACAGCCATAAGTGTCAGCTACAGGAGCCAGCCCTGGCTGCTGTGGATATGGGTGCTGGTCATGGAACCTGGCCTTGGGTGCCATGGTCCTGGGTGCTGGTCATGGGAATCAGCCCAGGGTGCCTTGGCTATGAGTGTTGGCTGTAGGACCCAGCCCTGGGTGCTGTGGCCATGGCTGCCAGTCATGGGAGCTGGCCTTCAGTGCTATGGCCATAGGTGCTGGTCATGGAAGCTGGCCCTGGATGCCACAGCCGTGGGTGCTGGCCCTGGGAGCTGGCCCTGGGCACTGCAGTTGTGGGTCCTGGTCATGGGAGCCAGCCCAGGGTGCCATAGCCATGAGTGCTGGCCATAGGAGCCAGCCCTGGGTGCTGTGGCCATGGCTGCAGGTCATGCTGTGGCCATGGCCATGGGTGCTGGCCATGGATACCAGCCCCAGGTGCCGTGGCTGTGGGTACTGGCCATGGAAGCTGGCCCTGGGTGCTACAGTCATGGGTGCCAGCCATAGGAGCCAGCCCTAAGGGCTGTGGCTGCGGGTGCTGGTCATGGGAGATGGCCTTGGGTGCCATGGCCATGAGTGTTGGCCATGGGAGCCGGCTGTGGGTGCCATGGCCATGGGTCCCAGCCTTGGGAGCTGGCCCTAGGTGCTGTGGCCATGGGTGCTGGCCATGGGAGCCAGCCCCGGGTGCCGCAGCTGTACCTGCGGCCGTAGTTTCTGCAGCAGCTGGATGGACTCGTGGGAGAGGAAGTCCTGCCACTCGATGTGCCCCTTCTTGTCGGGGTCCAGGGCGGAGAACTGCAGGGCTGCCTGCTCCTCCTGTGCCTCGGCCATGGGCTGCTCGAACTGCTGCTTGTGCACCAGGTGCTTGTAGTGCAGGAAGTCATCCAGGGTCAGGCAGGTCTCTGCAGGGACAGATCGGCTGTGTGACACCTGGGGAGAGTGGACTCACCTCCCCAACCACCTCCCTCAACTGTCCGGGGACCTGCCGCGGGGAGGGATCATTCTGCACCTGGAATGATCTTGCAGTTCCGCAGGTTCTCCATCAGGCTGTACATCTCTTCCTCCGTCAGCAGGAGATTGAGGTTGTCCTGGGGAGGAGGGCAGAGAGGAACCGTGGAGAAAAGGCAGGGGACGGTGTGAGCACCCGGCTGTGCTACGGCACCGGGATCCCTTGGGTGTGGGCACGCAGAGAGGGTCGGTGTGGTGTGTCACCCAGGCGTGCTGCAGGGGGGGAGCTTTACACCCCTGAACTCTGGAAGCCATTTCAGCTCCACCATGGCTCCTCATATGCCCAGTGACGTGTCCCCCGGTGTCACATCCCCCACCAAGGTGCTGGGGGACTGGCTTCTGGAGTGGGAAGGTGGCAAAGGGCCACTGTCCCCTCCCCTCTGGTGGCTCCCCGTCAGGCCAAGGTGAGTGGCAGGAGCTGGAGCCCAGCATGTCCCCCATCACAGAATTATAGAATCATATGGGGTTGGAAGGGACCTCTGGAGATCATCTAGTCCAACCCCCCTGCCAAAGCAGGTCCACCCACAGCAGGCTGCACAGGAACTTGTCCAGGTGGATTTTGAATGTCTCCAGAGAAGGAGACTCCGCCACCTCCCTGGGCAGCCTGTTCCAGTGCTCTACCACTCTCACAGTAAAGAGGTTCCTCCTCACGTTTAGGAGGAACTTCTTATACTCAAGTTTGTGCCCATTTCCTCTTGTCCTGTCTCTGGGCACCACTGAAAAAAGACCAGCCCCGTCCTCCTGACACCCCCCCTCAAGTATTTGTAAGCATTGATTAGATCCCCCCCTCTTCTCAAGACTAAAAAGACCCAAGTCCTTCAGCCTCTCCTTGTAAGGGAGGTGCTTCAGGCCCTTAATCATCTTTGTGGCCCTCTGCTGTACCCTCTCCATCGCCCCAGACCAGGCTGCAACATTGGACCCTGCTCATGTACGTGTGGGGCATGACTCCCTGCCTGGGGACCACCACTGCCTGGCAGAAGCCTGGTGTCCCCCACCCCGGGTACTCACACAGTAGTAGCAGCTCCATCCCGTCTCGGTGTGGGCTGTCTCCGTCACCTCCACGGCGCTGTCACTCTGCAGGTAGCCCATGCGGCGCAGGCAGCCGTCGTGGTACACCCGGCTGCAGACGCGGCAGGGGAAGAGGCTCTCGGCCGTCCACACCTCGCAGATCTCGCACATCTCGTCGTTGAGGACCTGGGGAGAGATGGGCAGCTGCTCAGAGGGGTAGCGTGGGCAGGGGGCTGGCTTCTCCAGGAGGGAGTCAGGGTGGTGCTTCGTGGGTTGGTGGGGCAGAGGGGATGGGAGGGTAGGGTTGTGTGGGGCTTGCGTAGGGAATAGGTGGGTGGTGGGACCATAGAACGGGCCTGGCTGGTGGGGTGAGAGGGTGGATGGGTTTGTGGGGATGAGTGGAGGGTGTGTGGGTCCAGCTGTAGGGCTGGTGGGGCTGTGGGGTTGCAGGTTCCCTGGGGTGCAGGGTGGTGGGTGTGGGTGGCCGGGCTGTGGGGTTGCGGGTCGGCTGGTCTTTGGGGGTGTAGTGTGGGCGGGTGGAAGTGCTGGTTTGTGGGCTGGCTGGCTGTAGGTGTGGACGGTAAGCTGTAAGGCTGTAGGTGGGCTGGGGTGTGGGTTGTCAGGGTGGGTGGATGGATGGGTAGAGTAAAGGGTGAGGAGGGGGGGGGGCTGTGGGATTGCGGGCATGGGCAGACGAGCTGTTGGGTTGTAGGTGGGCCGGGCTATAAGGGTCGCAGGTCTGGACAGACAGGTTGAGCTGTAGGCTGTCTGACTGTAGGCTGGCAAACACGTAGAGCGGGTGATCCTTCTCCCTTCCCCAAAGCTGGAGCTGCCTGTGCCCAGCGGCGACCACTTCTCTCCAAGACACCCTGGGGTCCCCCCAGGGCACATCTGATCAGTCACACCCTCCTCCCCGTGTGGCACCTCCAGCTGCTCAGCCTGACCCCCCCAGCCCCCTGCCCCACTGAGCCACCTCCATGGGGCTTTGCCGTGCCCGGGGAGGCTGTCATCACTGCCCGGTGGGCACCATCAGTGCTTGCACATCCCCTGGGCTCTCCCCGGCACATCTCCAGCCCTGTCCCCGTCCCTCCCTCCCTGTCCCCATGCTCCGGCCGCTTGCCTGCTCCCGCTGCTCCAGGCTGATGTCTGGGGGCTCGTCATCGTGCAGCTCACGCTTGGGACGGATGAAGGCAGGCGGCGTGAACCTGTTGGCTCGGTCAAACTCCTCCGGCTCCACTCCCCGGCCGTCCCGCAGCCGTTCCCAGGCTGCCTTGCCGGCGCTGCTCTCCTCCGGTTGGGAAGGTCCCGCCGACGCCTCCTCCTCCCCCTCCTGCACCGCCTGCTCCAGCGTCCCCCGGCGTGTGCCCCCCGCCTCTGCCCGCCGCCGCGTCGATGGCTGCTCCCGCAGCCCGTCCTTAAAGGCCGACACAGCCAAGCTGACCTTCTGCACCTTCTCCACCGTCTGACGCCTGGACATCAGCACCCCCATGGCTCTGCAGGGAGCAGGAAGCTCTCAGTGCTAAGTCCTCGGGGTGCAACGCTGCTCCTCGCCTCTGTTACCGTGTCCCTGGCCCCAAAAAGGTGTGCTAGTGGCTGTCCCCCATTTGGAGCTTGGGGCAGGGAGAAACTGTGGCTCCTTGGCAAGTGGGCACTGGCATCCGTGATGGCCATGGGGAGATGGACCTGAAGCCACATGGAGATCTGGCCATGGAGGGTATGAGTGTTGGTAGAGGAATGGGACAGCAAGCAGGGAATGGGTTTGGGGGCATCTTTCCTCCCCCATCCTTGGTCTTTGGGCTTTGTCTTAACAAGCAACACATCCAAGCCCTTCCCACACCAGACCAGTAAATGCCAGAGGGATTGGAACCAGTTTACCCCTTGTGTGCACCCCATCCTGCCTTGCAGAAAGCCTCTTTGGCCAGCCAAGGGTGAGAGGTATCCTCCCAGCAGCTCTGCCCAGGGCTGGGGCAGAGCAGAGCTGGGACCTTCCCTAAATTTTGGCTCAGCCCCTGCAAGTCTCTCTTGTGCTCACACGCTCCTGTGCATATTGTGTGTGATGCTGCCCTGATCTCTGGCAACCTGAAGCCCACAAGGAGCTGTGTGGAAAGGCTGGGCCAGCCATGGGGAGGCTGCGAGGATGCAGGAGGGAAGGGGAGCAGTGCATGGGTCTGGGACGCACATGTCCCAAGAAGGGGGTTTGGGTGCAGGAAGGAGGGAAGACCATCTTTGGGTAAAACGGGGCAGGGAAGGGCAGCAGCAACAGCAGCTTGGGCTGTATGTCCGTGGGGGTGGGCTGAAGCTGGGGAGAAGCAGAATGCGGGGCAGGCTCCCCCTGCCCAGCTGGGGTTGCGGTATGGAATATGCTGCAAGCCCCGAGGAGCTCCCAGCTGGTTGCCCAGCAGACAGCCCCATCGCTGCCTGTGCTGGCGGGGGGACATCGGAGCAGCCATCCCCCCCCGCCCTCCCCTCTCCCCAGGCCAGCCTCAAGCAGAGAAATCCCCAGGTCAGGGGATAATTAGCCACACGTGTGCAGGCGCTGCGGGGGGGGGACACGGCGCTGGGGGCACTGCCGTGGCGGGGAGCCTGGGCAGGGTAATTACAGCTGCCCTACATCGGCGGCGCTGAGCAGAGCATCCTGGTGGGCACCAGCCCGCTGTCCCCCTCCCTTGTCCCCACACCCGGCCCCACAGACTGGCCCTGTGGCCCCACAATTCGCGTGGGGCAAACCCGAAGGGCTGCTGGTTGCCGGCACACGCATGTGATCTCCCAGCCTCCTTCCTTCCTCCCCCCCCCGCCACCATACACACACACACACCATCTGCGTGCACGTTCCCACGCGTGGCGCTGGGTGTGCGACACACGTGGGCCCCGTCCCGAGCAACCGGGGGGTTCGGGCAGCGACCAAGTGGGGATGGGGCTTTGCAAAGGTGGGAGTGGGGGAGGAGACAGAGGTACGTGTCCGAGCCACAGCAACAGCATCCCTGCGGCTGTGCGGGGTGTCTCTGCCTCCTGGGGGGTCTCTGCCTCCTTGCCATGCCCTCACCCCCTGCCCAAGAGGCTCATGGTCCCATCGGCCACGGGCAGGACCACTTCTGCTGCACGTTGGCATTGTGGCTCTGCCTTCGAGCTGGGGTGGGGGGGCACTACAGGGAGATTCCCCTCCCCCTTGCAGGTCCCTGCATCACTGACCATGGACCAGATCCTGGCCTTATCCTGCCTGGGGCTTGGATAGAAGCAGGGAGAGGGTGCAGAGGGGCTTGGGCTCATGGAGAAGAGCCTAAAGAGGCTTGGTGCACCAGTCTGCCCAGTAGCCGCACAGGTGTTCCTGACATCCAGAGTGCAGGCAGCATCTCCCCACACCGCCATGGAACCCATCTCCAGCCACCCTGCAGCATGGCAGAGCAGCCCGGGCAGTGGTGGGGTCGGTGGTGTGATCCCCCCCCAAAATGAGGTTCTCTTGCAACTTCACGGCATGGTTGCATCCCTGCCCTGCACCACTGCTGGAGGATTCCAGCCCAACTCCATTTTCTGTCCTGTCCCAAGGCCACTCTGAGTGTCTCCTGCCAAAGTCGGCTCCACCGGCTGCTGCGTGCCTGGAGTCTGGAGGGCACCACTCCTGTCATGGCTTGTGTCTGTTCTCAGCCCCACTGGCCTCCTTGTTCCTGTTAGTGCTTCATAGCCAGACCCTGGCTGCACATCCAGGGGCTGAATGGCTTCACCCCAAGTTCCGTCTCCGGACTCCACGGCTTTTCCACAGGCCCCAATCCTCCCCAGATACCCTAAGCCTGCTTCGCACTCTCCAGGACCCTCTTTCCCTCATGCCCTGCCTGACCCTTTGGCTATGCATGGTGGGACTCCACCCCCACACAGCCTGACCCAGATCAGGGTCCTGCCAGGCTTGGAGGGACCCCTGGATATGGGGAGCAGGGACCAGACTCCCGCTCACCCCACAGCAGCCCACCTACATGGGCAGCCCTCACATCCCCATGTGTCCCCAGGATTTATTTATGGACCCCCCCCGTGGTGCCTGGTGGTCAGGACCCAGTACCACTGCCTGGCTCACCTTGGCCTGAGGTGCCAGCACCTTGGCCTTGCTGCCCGATGCCAACACGGGGGCTATTTTTAGGTGGCCCCCACGGAGGAGCTAAATCTGGGCATGGGCCGGAGCTGCCTGCAAATGCCCGTCTCTGCTGAGCCTTGCCAGCACTGGGAGCTTTCGCAGCAAGTGGTGGCCACCTTCCCACCCACTTCCCTTGCCCCAAACCCCTGCACCCTTGCCCTGTTCCCTGGTCAGCAGCTATTCCCCATGCTCTTCTGATGGGGAAATGCTCCTTGCTACTTCATCTCTACAGCAAAATGCTGAGGCAGAAAGCTCTTCACCTGCCTGCCACTCATGGATTAATCTTTCCACAGAGCTCTCTGTATGGGGAAACTGAGGCACGGAGGCAGGGCTGGTGGAGCTGGAGTGGGGATCGGCTTGTCTTGGAGGGGAAATGGGAGCACTGGTGGGACAGGGCTGGTGGCCAGCGTGGAGGCACCCCAGGAGGAGGCAGCGGGGCAGAGCATCCTGATGCAAACAGAGCTGCCGGTGCCTGCATGGCTCCACAATCTCCTCTCTCCCATGGAGAGGGGTTTCAGGGCTCCAGGTCTGGCTGTGAGGGTGGTGGTGGTGGGCGTGGGGTGGTGGGTGATGCGGGAGTGGGTGTATGGCAGCACGGCGGGGATGTTATGGTGGCTGGGAGGGCAGGATGGATGCAGCGGGGAGCATCGTGGGGTGGTTGTGATTCATGGGGTGGATGTGTTAGGGATGGATGTGTATGGGGAAGATATGTTTGGGGTGTTCATGCTGTGGGGTGGATGCGTTAGGGATGGGTGTGTATGGGGTGAATGTATTTGGGGTGGATGCATTATGGAGCGGATGTGTTATGGGGTGGATATGTTTGGGGTGTTTGTTTTATGGGGTGGATATGTTCAGGGTGTTTGTGTTATGGGGTGGATGTGTTCGGGCTGGATATATTGTGTGTGGAAGTGTTTGGGGTGGATATGTTGTGGGGTGGATGTGTTATGGGGTGGGTGTGCTATGGCATGTCTGGCAGTGCGGGGCAGGTGTTATGGCCCAGAAGGGGGGTGTGCGGGCTGGGGGTGTCGCAGGGGCTGTGGGCACGGCGTAGGTGGTGGCTTTGGATGCAGGGATGCCGGAGTGGGCGTGGAGTGGTGGCTGGGGGTGCAGGACGGGTGTGTTTTGGGGGCCATGGATGCAGGGCGGGCTGTTGCAGCAGCCAGTGGCGCCATGGGGAGCTGAGGGTGAGGAGCCATAGGGCTGGCCATTGCCTCCCTGCTTGCTCACCCATGCTCATCTGCCACACGAGATGCCTCCTCGGTGTAAAGCCCCACCAGCAAACCAAGGGCCAGCAGATGCTTGGGCTGGTGCGTACCATGAGCAGGGTCCATGGCTGCATCCTTTGAGGGGATGCAGTGGGGGTGCACCAGGGGCAGGACCCTCTCCCAGCCTCCCCTCTGGCAGGGAAGGATGCTGCTGGTCCCCATGGGCTCCCCACAGGCCAGGCCTCCTCTCTGCCCTCACCAGGCTCCTGATGTTTTTACCCCTCAATGCTATGCCTTCGTGGGAGCAACATTAGGGACCTGGGGGCAGAGGGGTGGGGTACTGATGAGGAGGACATCCTGGGTCCCAGGGCTTGGTCTGAAGGGCATCAAGCAGGGCTGGGAGGAGCTGCCATGGCTCCAGCACAGCCCTGCACACCCTGCCTGCTGCTGCATGCCTGGGGCGAGGGGGGCCAGGCAGCGCAGGCAGCAGGTTTTGCTTGGGGGACTCCACATCCCACCTCCTTGAGCTCACTGGGGATGCTCAGAGGGGTCCAGCAGCGCCCCTTTGTCCCCCTCCTCCCTGACAGAGGGCACGTGCTGGCACTGTGGCACTGCTGGGGCTGCTGCTGCGAGGTGACCTGGTTGCCACAGGGTAGGGGGAGGGGGGTTCCGTGGCTGATGGCATCCTCCCCACCCTCTGCAGGGCTGCAGGGGCTTGTCAGGGAGGTGTAGGGTGGTGGTCAGAGCTCCAGCTGTGCTGTGTCCCCCTCCTGGGCGCACTGAGCCGGTGGCTGCCCTCCCTGCCGGATCAGGCTGCCCATCCTGCCGCGCCATGGCAGATTTTATAGGTGTGTCGCATGTTTCCATCTCCCAGAGGGGGATGAAAATGCCGTGACAGCAGAGTCCCTTTCCCTGCAGCAGACACGGCTCCCACCCAGCTCCCCACTTCTCCTCCTCGTCTCCCTCCCCAGCCCCTCTCCCCCGCATCCCCAGTAGGACCCCGACACCTGAGCACGACCGTCCCACCCCATCCGCATCCCTGCTCCCAGGCATCCCATCCCAGGAGCCCCCCTCACCCCTCCCTGGCACCGGGACCCCGGGAGGTAGTGGGGGAGACCCGGGGGGACCCACCCATGGGTGTCACAACGTGCGGCCAGCCCACGCTGTGCAGTGGACGAAGCGCCAACGGCGGCAAAAAAAAAAAAAAAAAAAAAAAAAAGCCACTTACCAGGGTCAGGGTCCGTCTGGGGAACGCGAGCCTTAGAGAGCAGTCCACAGGGTGGCCATCCCCGCTGCCTCTGGCCACGACCCCCTCTCCAGCGGCGGGTGCTCACCGCATCCCGCACCCCGCAGGCAGGTCCCAGCCGGGGGATGGAGCGGCGAGGCTGGTACCCGGGGAGCCAGAGCCCTGCGCTTGCTGCCGGAGGATGCAGGAGACAGCGAGATGCTGGGAGCGGATGCCTGTGTCTAGCGCGGGCACACACACACACGCACACACGCGCACACACACTCGCACACACACGGAGGATGCAGGGAGCTTGTGGCTGGGGCTGAGCAGATGCAGCCTGGTTTGCTGTCCCTGTACCAATTGCTGCCTGAGCTGTGTTAAGCAGCTCTCTGAGACACCAAGCATCTTTTTTTTTTTTTTCTCTTTTTTTTTTTTTTTTTTTTTAAAAAGCGGGCTGACGTTGGCTGGGAGATACCAATAAAAGCTTTCCCCGCGTCTCCTCTGGCCCCCGGGGGCTGAACCGCCTTTCTTCAAGACAACATCAAGGACTACGGGAGATGGGGCTGCATCTGCAGTGGAAGGGAGGTCTCCCCTTGCCCACCGAGCCCGGGTATTCCCCAGACCGGGTGCCCCAGCCACAGGCTACCTGCAACTGCTTTAACCCATTGCCTGCTGGCCAGCATTGCAGGCAGGGTGTCCTCCCCACCCTGTGATGCAGCGGAGGGGCACGGTGACTCCCGGCTATGTGCAGCCTTGTGTGTCCCGGTGCAATGCAGCACCAAGGGTTTGGGTTGTCCTGGTGCTCAGGACTGGATAGCACCTGGGTGCGCACCACGGAGCTGCCACAGTGGGGCTGGGGGCTCACAGAGGGTGCGAGGGAGTTGATGGGGCAGGATGGAGGATGCTGGGCTGGAGAAGAGGGCACAGCCCTAGAGCAGCGCTTCTGAAGGTGGGATATCTGCTTCATGTGTGTCCTGAGCTGCCTCACACCAGCCTGGTAGAGATGGCCACCAGCCCTCCACCACCCTCCTGGGATGGGGGACGACTGGCTGAGGGGGTTGTGCTTCCCCCTTCAAGATCTCTCAGCTGTATCCAGGGATGATTTAGGGCACAAAAGCCTCTGAGCCCTCCTAGGAACAGCTTTCAGCCAGGCTTGGGATTAGTGCTGAAGGCTAGAGTAGGGGACCCTGGGCAGGAGGGATGGCTGCAGGGCTGTCCTGCCCCTTGGACAAGTGAGGTACAGCATGTCTTCTCCTGGCTAGGGGAGAGGGATGTTCTTCCCAGCCCCCTATGCCATTCCTGACCCTGAGATGCTCCTGGGGGGATGTCTCACATCTCAGCATGACATCCTGGCCATGCCAGCCCCTATGCCCTCCGTGGGCCAGTGCTTGGCTGGCTCCATGCAGACCTACCACCCCACAGAGGAGAGGAGGTGTGTGCATGCATGCAGGGATGTGTGTGTTCACAGAGGTGCTCAGGAGGCCTTGGTAGAGCAGCGAGTGGCAGGAGGGAGGGATGCCACCTTTCCTGTGCAGAGAGAATGGGGAACACGGGGCAGGAGCCATGGGGGGAAGGACCATTTGACAACTGAAGCTTGCTGGCTCGCGGGAGAGGAGCAGCACCATCTCTGAGGTGCTGGACCCATTCTCCAGTGCCCATGGAGTGCCCTGCTTCACCAGGAGCAAGCAGCTGGGGTGGGCAGCCTTGAGGATGCTCCCAACACCGTATTCAGGGCAGATTTGCTCCAGCCTGTGCCAGACACTGGTGCCAGGCTGGTCCCCGACCCCTGCCTGTGGGTCCTTACCCCATGCCAGCCCTCCCTAGAACTGTGGGCACTGGCACTGGTCCCACAATACCAATACCTTCATTAAAGACCCTTCCCACTCCTGTATGTCTCAACCAGGAGTGAGCTGAGACCGTCTGCAGCTCATGTCACCTGCAAGCACAGCCAGGGGCTGGGAAAGGCAACATCTGGGTGCTGCATGGGGACCTGAGTTGGTCCACAGCTCCCTTCCCCTCTGGCTGAAGACGTGCAAAGCCGTGCTGCAGGCAGGATTTACCTACTTTCTGCTGGTGGCTGTCAGGTCTCGTCTTCCTTCGTTCCATCAGCTGCAGGAACCTTGCAGGCAGCCCCTGGTCACCCTGCCCTCGCCCAGGGTGCCTCTCTGTGCTTCACCCTTCCCCAGGGATGTTTCGCTTTAGGGTGAATCACATTTTGCATTATATGGCCTGGGGAGCATGCTGGAAAGGTGCTGGGATGCATGTGAGGTGCAGAAAGTGGTGGCCAGCTGTAAACGAGGGCAGAGGAAAACATCTCGGCAGGCGAACCCTGGCCCCAGAGGGCTGGGGAAAAGGAGAAGGCAGTGGAGGAGGAGTGTGCCAGCAGGCTGCGAAAGCTCTAAGTGCCTGCCCTGGTGGGCCCGTGGCTGAGTGCGGAGGTTCCTGGGAAAGCAAAGATGAGGAGGATCTCCAGTCTTGCTCCTAGTCGAGCTGCCAAGGGGTTTGGGGGGTGCTGCTGCCATCTGCCCTGGTGCTCTGCAGTCCCTTCTGAAGCACGGCCAGGTTGTGCCCCTACAGCAAGGCTCCGTGGACGGGGATGGCTGAGCCTGGGTGGTTGGCAGCTCCTTGCCATCCCTGGGGTGGCCCAGCCGGTGGGTGCAATGTCCCTCCAAAGGAGAGCTGCAGCCCAGATCCACTCCTGCAAGAGGCAACCAGCAGCCCCCGACTCCGTCCAGGGTGCAGGACGCTCTTGCACCCCCCACCCCGGGAAAAGGAAGGAATACACGGTCCCCTGCCCTGCCACCCCTCTCTGGAAAAGCCACAGCATGGCTGGGCGCCCCTTGGAGCGGCTGCGACGGCAACAGGCTGGGAAAGCTCTTGTCGGAGCCGGCAGCGCCGGGCTGCCGGAGGAGGGCTGCAGGGGCGGAGGTGAGAGCTGAGCTGCAGCGGGAATGTGCATTTTCGTCAGCTCTAAACCCCCCCCCCCCCCCCCCCCATTCCCCCCCNCTCCTCATTCCCCCCCCCTTCCCTTCCCTCCAAAAATCTCGCATGACGCCCGCGTGTAGGTCACTGGCTGCTGCAGCGACGCGGCGTGTGGGCTCACCATCTGCGGCTGCTTCTGGAGCCCGCCGCCTGGGAACGCCGCCCCGTGCCACCCCGGCTCATCCCCGGCCCCCAGCCCTGAACCCAACAACCACCTTGGGCAGGGATTTTTATTGGGGGGGGATGGGGTGGGCTGCAGGGTGAAGGGTTTGCTCTTTGATGGGGGAGAGCCCGAACTTTTTGGCTCCTGGCAAGAAGCAGGAGCAGCAGCGGCCGGGCGCCTGCGCGAGCCGGCGTCGCTGCCAGTCAGCGGGGGGTGATGGAGAAGAGAACTTGTCAAAATAGCGAGATATCTTTTTTCAGGAGATTACAAGTTTGGCTGATGGAGATAATAGTGTTGGCGCGCCGCAGGGAAGGTTCGGAGAGGCATCGGCACACCTCGCGGCAGCTGGTTCAGGAGGGGAGGATGATGCCAAAATCAGCATGAAATGGGATGGAAACCGGCTGCCTGATGGGCTGCCGTGTAGGAGTGCAGGCAGGGAACAGCTGAGCATCACCCATCGCCGGGAACAAGCCAGGCAGGAGCAAGCCTGTGAGCGGGGGAGACTGTGCCCCTCCAGCTGTCCCAGCCCATGGACTCCACCTGTGTGGGCTCCACACAGGGGAAGGGTCTCAAGATCCCACCCATGGACCCGATCCCAGATGCAGACACGATCCCGTTTTCCACCAGCAACTAGGGTGGACATGTCCTGATGCTGGCTGCAGACACCAGGTCCCAAGGTGATGTGCTGATGGCTGTCCTTCATGTCCATGGATGGCTTTCCTTCATGTCCATGGGCAGCTGTCCATCATGCCCACCGATGGCTCCCCATTACTGACCCTGGACATTCACTCCGGCTCATCGGTGGCTGTCCCTCACACCCCTGGTCATCAACACAGGTGCTGTGCATGATGCTGGTGGCTGTCCGTAAGGGTCCCGCCATCAAGGCCAGATCATTGACACCTCCTGTCACACCCCCAGCCATCGATGCAGCTGTCCTCTGGTGCTCCCACACCGCGATAGCTCAGCCATCAGTCCCCAGATCCTCCATCTCCCTTCATCCCGAGCTTGATGGTGGCAGGGGGCCTGCAGCCCTCTGCCCCCCAACCCCAAAGGGTTCAATCTGCTTCCCTTGGGGGGCCAGTTCCCTGGGGCCGCCCCTCACCCTGGGCTGCTCTGACACCTTCCCTCTCCCACTTCTCTCCCCACCAGCAGTCCCCCTGCCAGGTGTGTGTGTGGGGCTGCGGTGCCCATGCCATTGCAAACTGTTGATGGGTTGGTGGCTGCTCTGTGGCTCCCACTCCCCACATTCACCCTGCCACGGTCTCGGGGAGACAAAGATGGGGTCAGGGACAGGGATGGCAGGTCCTGGCTTTCCCCCTGCCCTCAGTGGCCAGGGTTGCCCCGAGCAGGAGCTGCCAGATGGCTCCCAGCGTGGACGCAGCCTCTCCTTTGCCCCCCCCACCATCAGCAGCCGTGCGGTAACGAACCCGAAGTAGGTTAAGACGCTGTGGATGCTGGCTGGCTGCCTGGCCGCATTTGTGTGCTCTGAGTTTTTCCCTCCCCACCCCGGCGCTGGAGCGCAGAGCTATCGCAGGGCAAGATTGCTGAGCAGCCTTGGGCTCACTGTCAGGGTGTGAGGGCTGGCTTTGCCCCCCTCCCCAGCAGCTTTTGCAGCACCCAAAAAAATCCCCCAGTACAAAAGCCTGGAGCAGAATTTGCCTGATGAATCTCTCTTCAGCCCCACAGCTCCTCAGTACCCGGGGTCTGTCTGGTTTCCCCGGGTAGGAGGCACCTCTCCTTTGCCCAGCTGAAAATTCGGGCTGAGTTTTCACTCCGGCCTGACCCAACCTCTCCTCCTGGGGAACTTCATGCTGCCCCCAGGGTGGTTTTAGCTCCATCCAGGGCCCTGGCCTGGTGCAGAGCCGAGTGCTGCTTCTTCCTCATCCTCGCCTGTGTCTGGCGCAGCCCTGCCTCACTGCCGCAACCCCACATCTGCTGGAATGAGCTGTGGCAGCCCCGGATCTGCAGGACATGCTGCCCTGAGCGGACAATGCACCCCGCCAGCTTCTGCAGCTGCTGGAAGGAGGAGATCCAGCCCACATCCAGACCATCCGCCCTTTTGCTTGCCCACCTCCAGGTGAGCTCCTGTCTGCATGCTCCTGTCTGCTTTCTGCTACTGTCCTTTTCCCTGTACAAGAAAAGGGCTGTTCCCTTTTCCCTGTACAAGACTGGGCTCTAGGGAGCCTCAGGAAGAGCTTGAGGTGCTCAGCACCATGCTACCTCATGCAGCCGTTTACCCACGTTGCTCCTCCATGAGCTGGCTTCATCCTCATGATAAGGGGGAAAAACTGGTGGGAACCAGTATTAGGACTTGGGGAGGGGGTACGGAGAAAGGACGTGGTCTGAGGGTGCAGACGGGTGCCAAAATGCCCCAAGGGGAGCTGAGGGAAAGGTGCAGGGGTGGGGGAAGCAGGGAGATGAAGCAGGTGGGAGGAAGCCAATGACCCTTCCTGCCCCATGGGGTATGCCCTGGGGTCTGCAGGAAGGTGTTCCCCAAAGGCAGCTGCCCTGGGCTTGCCCTGGGCTGCCCTTCCTGAAGGTGGCATGTCCCTGCAGAGCAACCAGGGCACAGAGCTGTGGGTCTTTTGACCTGCACCTGGCAGCTGGCCAAGCCTGGCCCTGATGAGAGGAGGATGCTCCCTCTGGACAGATAATAGCCGAGCACTTTAGAGCTCTCTAATCTAGGAGCACTCTTGCGGGCATTAGCTAAATGACCCTCTTCACAGGGCCACTCCAGCCAGCTCCCAGCCAGTGGCTGTCCCCCCCGCCAGCCTTGTCTTCTCCCCTCCACCTGCAAGTCCCCCGAAAATGTTGAGGCCAGACCTCATGGCTCTCCAAGGACTGGTGCCCCCTTGCCCTAAGCAGGGACATGGGTGTACCCACGTAACGGAGCCTGGTGCAGGGACTTGTCCCCCCCAGGACACTGCAGGGCTCTGGAGAGCAGGATGAGCCCTGGGGATGGAGAGGAAGGGTAGAGGCTGGGGTGAGAGGGGGAGCGCTGGGGCCGGACCATGGATGGGTGCAGGGTATGGGTTTGCAACTGCAGTGTCCCATTGCCAGCCCCGCAGTGCTTTGCAAGGGACGTACTCATTGCCCATAAGGAGGCATGGACAGGGGTGTCAGCCCTCCCTCCTGCCCACCCTGCCAGCCTGGCTGCCCCCCTGCAGCATCACCTGTCCCCGTGTCCTCCCTTGGCGGGGACATCTCTGCCGCAGGCCGGTCGAGCATCCTCACAGAGGAGCTTTTCAAGTGGAACGGAAACGCCTAATGAAGGCCGACTTCATTAACCGGGGCTGTCACGGGGATGATTGCTGCCTTCCTGAGCTGCTTTATGAGCAATAAAGCTGTNGAGAGGAGAGGAGGTGGCCGTTTTGGAGGCTGGGGGCGATCAGGCAGTGCCTGGGGCTGGAGGAAGATGCAGAGCCTCGTTGGCTTCAGGGGAGCATCTCGCAGTGGGGCTGAGAGCTGTGAGTGCTGGATCTGACCATTGTATCCCTCTGGGGCACAGCTGGGTCCTGTCCTGCCGTGGAGGTGGGACATGGTGTGATTCACACCCAAGCTGGGAGCTACACGAGGCTCATGAGTGCTGCTATTTGGACAGGAGTGTGGTGCTTGCAAGCAGGTCCAGCAGCCTCCACGTTGCTTTTGGTGTCTCCATCAGCCCCATTCCCATGCCACAGCATCCTACAGGCAGGCTTCATGCAAAGGCTCATCCCCACCCTGGAAACCTGGTCCTTTACACCCACATCAGGGTCTGTGCAGGCTCCCCAGGGTGCACCTCAGCCCCTTGTAGGACCTGGTGCCTCTCACCCCTCTTGGGGATCCCTGAGCATCTCTGGTGGGGTGAGTGGGGACAGCCCCATGGAGCGGCAGAGCCGCGGCACTCCACCGCCCTGCACTTGCCTCTTAATCAGCTAATTGTGTGTTTGGGGTTTCAGGCGAGGGCCCCAGCCTGGCGTTGCCATACCAACCGCATCAGCATCACTTTCAAACATTTACCAAGCAGGCTTGAAATGCGGGGAGGGGGGGGATTAAAAAAGGAGAGGAGGCCAAACAGAAGGTTGATGGGAGGGGAGAGTAAAAGGGTTGTCTGCGCCTCTTTCATTACACCGCACAGAGTCCCGCAGGGCAGAAAGCTCTGATTAAAACAGCTCTTGCTGGGATTCAGAGGCTTTTTGGGGAAAAAGAAAATGACCCTGCCTGCTGGAGTCTGTCTGAGGCACTGCTGGTGGTAGGATCGTCTTGGTTTCTTCGGCAGGGTGAGGGGAAGGCTGTGAGACAAGGGGACCCAGGTTGTATCCCCAGGCAGAGAGGCTGGTGGGTGGCGGGCACTCACCCCCGGGACCTCCGGTCCCCAGAGCTGGCCAGGCTGGTGGTGGCAGCCATCTAGAATGGTGTCTTGGTTGGAGGAGGAAGAAAAGGTGGCCAGTAGGTTGTGTGGGGCAGATCTTACAGCCGAGAGGGTCTGGCTCACGTTTGTCCCTGACCTGGAGCTGTCACGGGTATGGGGCAGGACCTCTGTCCCCAGCAGAGCTGGCCCCCGCTGCCATGTTCCTGCCCTGCGTTCTGTAGCGGGGCTGCGTGTCTCCCCTGTGGTCCCTCCTCTCTCCTCCTTTCAGATACACCTCTTTGCCACCCTCAGCCTTTCTGTGAGTTGGATCAGGCCTCTCTGGCACCTCCTGCCCAGCCAGACGGGCTCTGGGGTGCTTTTCCTTGCCAGCATTTGTCCCCGCTCACCTCCTGGCCTCCCTCCATCCTCTCCAGCAGGAGAGATAGCTGCCCGTGGCAGGGGCATGGAGGCGGGTGTGTGTTCCCCCTCCAATTCACCCAGCTTCCCCTGAAAGCTCATTTAACAGATCAAAATTTTATATACTGAGCCATGCTGGAGCCCAGAGCACAGCATGTTTTTGCAGATTTTAGTCAAAGGAGGGCTACGTCACAGGGAGGAGGCATCGACTGCTGCAGAGATGTACAGGAGACAGGGAGAGGGGAAGGCAGGTCAGAGGAAGGATGACATACAAGGAAACCCAGTTTTTGAGGGAGACACAAAGCCTTTTTGCATTCCTGTCTCATGGGACAGCCCTTGCTGTGGCACCTGAGTGCCTTTGCCCAGCTCCTCTCCATCCCAGGATCCCCTGTCTGGGCTCTGACACCCACCCGAGCAGTGCGTGAGCCTGGTGGCACAGGGCCATCGCCCTGGCTTTGGAGGAGATGCAGCCAGTGGCTTCTGCCTGCCCATCGCTGAGGCTTCAAGATGTAAGGCTGCTTCCCTTCTCCTCCCTCTCCTCCTCCTCTGCGCTTAGCAAACGGCTCCATCCCTTGCATGCTGGTGATGCGGCTCAGCCATGAATCACTGTGGGCAAGGCTGCTCCTTGGGTGCTTCTGCGCCTCCTGAGAAGAGCCTGTGCACCATGCTCCCTCCTGGCCGTGCTCCCTCCTGGCCATGCTCTGCTCCTCAGGGCCCCCAGCTCTCCGGAGACCAGCCCTTACCAAGGGAAGGGGCTGGAGCAAGGCAGGGGGCTTTTTCTCTTGCATGAGACTCTCTCCTTCCCCTCCCGGGTGCCTGAGGACATGCATGTCCTCATTTCCATTGTGGTCAACAAGCATCAACCAGCACCACCAGACAGGCTGCCTGCTCACTCTTGCTATGGAGGGTTGCAGGGACATGTGCCTGATACTGCAGGGGGACCCTGCCCACCCTGGGGGACCCTGCCCAGCCCACACCTCCTTCCAGCGGCATGTAGGCTCCCGGGGAGCGCCCTGTCCCACCCCTTTATTTCTACAGTGCTCTGAGCTTCTGGAAGTGGCCGTGGGCTGTGGGGTGGCTGCTCTGAGCCTCAGGCTGGGAGCAAGAGCAGAGGTGGCTCAGGCTTTGCTGGGGAAGCGCTGGGATCGTCTGTTCCGCCCGGGGCTCTGCGAGCAGCCATGAGACGGCTCGGCGGGCGCAGTTAGCCTGGTGCCAGGACTCGGCTTATCAGCCTTGCTGAGCATCTCTGAGTGGTCCAGATGGCTTTCTGCTGGCAGAGTGTGGCCCTGGCAGCTCGCGTCTGCCGCAGGCGGTGTGCAGGCAGACCCCCTGCCTCTTCCCGCACACCCCCGGGGGCTGGTGTGCTCAGTCTGTGGTACTGGGGCTCACCCAGACCTTGCCACAGAGCAAATCAGGGCATCAACAGGGCAGGAAGGTAAATCCACCTCCCCTCGGGCTGTGTGCATGCTGCTAGCTGCAGCCAGCCCTGCACTGATGGAGTGATTTGGCAGTGGGATACCCTGTGGCAAGGGGTGGGAACACCCTGGAGTGTCCCTCCTGGATCCTGCACCCTCCCTGTGGCTTCCCAGCTATGGACCAAGCACCAGCCAGGAGCTGGGGCAAGAAATGGTATCCCCTCTCGCAGCCAGCAGGACAAGCTGTGTCCCACTGGCTGTTGCCCGCTTTGCCTTCCTCTGCCATGGACGTCACAGTGTGGTCTCCATCCTCCCTCACCAGGTGTCCTTTTGATAGGGAGAAACCTCCAAGCTGTTGTCCCTGGACTGCTTCTGCCTTGCAGCTTCAGAAAGAGATGGACAGTGTGACCTCCACGCAGGTGGTGGCAAGAGGAGGGGGGATCTGGTGTCCCAGGACCCTGCACTCCAGACCAGGAGGGCTCGAGCTCCCGTGCAGGGTTTCTGAAGCTCCAAGGGCTGGGCATGAGCCTCCTTTCCAGGCAGCTCCGTCTGTGAGTTTTACAGCTGCCTGGAACATCTCCAAAGGATTGATTTACTGTAATTCCTCTGGAAAGCAACTTCTGTGATTGCTAGCCTGGAGATCTCAAGCTGGACTTAAACAACAGGATCCTAAAGAGGCCATGAATAATTGAGCCTAATAAATATTAATAACTCACCTGCATGGTGGCAGGGCATGTAATTGCAAGGAGTGTTCTGGAAGCACAGCTCTGCAGGCAAGTGTTCGCTCCCGGCAGGGCTGGGGCAGAGCCCAGTTAACACTGATGCTGCCGGCCCTGCAGCGCTGTTTGTGGTCACCAGGCCTGCCACCCTCCCCTGGGGTTAGTGGTGGCCAAGGGCAGGGGGTGCTGGCCACCATACGAATATTTAGCTGTCCTCAGTGGGCCTCTCTCCCATGAGATGGTCTCCTGTTGAACCTGATCAGACTTGCAGCATCCACTACATCTTTTGGTAGAGATGTTTTCTGTCTCTGAGCCATCCTCATCCACCAGACACCCTGGAAGACCTGGGATACCCGTCTCAGAAAGTCCTACCTGCCCTCATGTACAAGCCAGATGGAGGTATGTCCTAAATTGCAGTCAGGCTGTGGATGCTCCCTGCTTTTTGTCCTCAAGGACTTGGTGGCCAATCTGTGGTCAGACTTTATACAGGACTGTCCCATGCATCACAAAAAAAAAAACAATGCACTGCAAAATCCAGGTCCCAGGGCCAAGTTTGGATGAGAGAGGACACGAATGAGGGATGTGATAAGTGTGGTTTTTCTATTTACGGCAAGACAGTGATGGGAAGTGCACGTGGTCACCTCTCTCGGCTGAGGGGCGTCCTGCAGGGAAAGGCTGAACTTGTTACTCAAACCCTTGCTGAGCAGCACTGAGCCATTGATCAGACCTGTGGGATCCTGCCCAAAGTCGCTGAGGTTTCTTGGATGAAATACAACCACAAAGCTCAAGGCAACATCCAGCCTTTCTCCTCCTGGGGTGCTCTAGTCCCGCACTGAATCACACGCCTGAAATATCACTCGTACCTGTGGCTGTGCCAGCACCCGATCAAACCCAGCATTTCCTAGGCTTCTGCTTTTCAAGGCAGATGAAGAAGAGGAGTCTAGAAGGGATCATAAGTGCTCACATGGGCACAGTCTTCTCGGCTGCGGTCTCAGTAGTGCTGTGAACTGGGTAGAAAAATCTAAGTGGAGGCTTCGCCAGAACTCTCTGGATGTTGCAGTTTGGGGTGGGGTGCTTGTAGACCTGCCCCTTTGGAAGCCACTGTTGGCTTTGCTACCTGATGCTGATGATGTGATGAAGGATCCTAGATGGCGTACAGAGGAAAGGGGCAGGAAAACCCTGAGTTTACAGCAAGGGCAGAGGAGAGTTCAGGTAGGATGTTGCCCTCAGGTTTCTGCTTGAAAATTGTGGTGCTTGGGCAGAACAAGACCTGCCAATGCCTGGCAGGGGCATGGCGAGGCTGTATCCTCTGCAGGAGCTTCTCCCACACTGAGCAAGTGTTTCTTTTCTCCAAACTGCCTGGCTGTTGAGACTGCATCTTGCAAATGTGGTTTCAGACAATAACAGCTTGCAATTATGCAGCGCTTTCAAAACCAAGATATCCTGAATTTCGTTAACGTCTTTGTATAAAACTAGCTGAGGCTGCTGCTGGGATGCAAAGCTCCAGCCTGTGCGGAAATGTGGCAGCTGGGATCACCCAAAGCTTTCCATTGTGCTGGAGATGGTTCATCCTGCAGGAGAATTTTGGGAGTTGCTGTCTGTCTGGGACCCGGTGCCTGGGGTGGGGAGCCAGAGCAAAGGGGGCACGGAGACATCTCGTGGTCTTTGACCCCTGCTTTCGGTGTTCCTGGTCGCAGGAGGAGGACCGACTGCTGGTGGGGATTATCCATCCAGGAGTCAGAGCTCTGTGCTCTCTGGGGGAAGGGGAGACGTGACTTGGCGAGGATGAGCGAAGGGAGCAGTAATTGCTGTTAGACCCATTATGGAGCACACCATCTCGGAAGCCATTTCTGAGCACATAAAGGGCAAGCAGGGTCTTCCCAAGGGAAAACTGCTGGACTCCGAGGGTGGCCACCAACAGCTCGAAGGCTAGTGGGTGGCTACTAATGGATTGGAGCACCCAGGGGGGCTGACACAGGGCTTGCCATCAGCAACAGGGGGGCTGAAACAGGATGAACCTTCAGAAAAGCCTCAGGTGGCACTAGACAAGGGCGGCTGATGCCTGACACAGCCTCATTCTTGGGAGGGATTAATTAAAGGTGAGCACTGAACCCCTGAAATTCAGCCTGGGGGATGCAAAGTGCCGTAAGCCCAGGCTGGGAGCCGAGCAGCGAGCGGCAGCGCTGATGGGAAGGACCTGGGGGTTATCGTGGCCACCGGCCTGAATATGAGCCAAGAGAGCACTCTCGTCGCAAAAAAGGCAAACCACATCCTGGGCTACATTAGGAGGAGCGTGGCCAGCAGATTGAGTGAAGTTATTATCCCCTCTCCTTGGCGCTGGTGAGGAAGCACAGATCACGGAAGTGATTCTCGAGTAGCTCCTAACAGCAGCTCTCCCCCAGCTTCCTCTGTTGATGAAGAGACGTGAAAACGCAGACGATGATACAGGGGTTGCTGCAGGAGTAATAAAAGGGAACGGTAGTGTTATCCCAAGGCACCCAGAGCACTTGCTTGGGAAATAGATGAGTCCCGTACAGTTGAAATGAGACATTTGGGGAAGAAAGGAGCTTTACACTTAGATATTAGCTTCTCTTCCAGATGAAAAATTAATGAAAGGCTTGGCTGAAAAGATCCCGTTTTTTTCTGTGGTCACAGATACCCCCAAAATATGAGAATATCGAAATGCTTCCCGTGGCTCTGTGCCTCTGCGCAGCCGCTCCCCGGCTGAAAGGCGATAATCCTTGTTCTGCCGGACTGTTTGCAGGCTGGCAAACCCCCCTTGGCAGTAGTTGGAAGTGTGAAAAAGCAAATGGCCAGCAGCTTGGCCCATCATATTTACGTGCAGGTGACAGTGCTGGGGGTAACTCTGAGAGGTCTCACGGCGTCTGCAAGGGAGCGGGCAGCAGAAAGGAGTATTTGCCCAGGGCTGCCTGCCCAGCCCCTATGTGGCATAGAACCTGCTCACAGCAGTGTGTTTTCAGTCCTTTTTTTCTTTCTGATTAAGGCCAATTCAGAGTTTCAGATGGGATCCATTGGCAGTGGATAGATAGAAGCACTGTAGCATGTTTTCCCCCCAGGGTTAATGTCATACCCTGTGGCTGAGAGAAACCCGGACCATGCTGGGGGCTCTCAGAATTATCTACGCTGTGAGCATAGATAGCTGTGAGAAAATGGGGTGAAAACCACAGAGCTGCATTTCGAAAGGTCTCCAAGGCTGGTGACACCTGGGAGTGGTCTCACCGCCGGGTGAAGGGACTATCATACCATTGTCACTTCAGAGGGACATTGCATTGCATGGTGGCGAGGCTGGCAAGGAGGCACACATCGGAGACCTGGTGGCACAGCCAGGCTGGTGACAAGTGTCTGGGGAAGGATATTCAAGCCAGTGGCATGGCTGGGCTGGTGACAAGTGGCTGGGGAGAACTGGGGCAGGACTGCATGCCCTGGGGCATCTTTGCCCCCCAGCTCCTGCCTTCACGGGTGATTGCAGGGCATCGATCCCCAAACTCTCTCCACTGCTCAAAGCTTTTAGGCTCCCTGGGCTCTACTATGCAGCTGCATGAAAGAGTATTTTCCCTTTGTAAACGGATGCAGCGACCCGCTTAGCATTGATTCTGTGAGGCTGGGCTTCAAATTCAATTTGTTTCCATCTAACCCGTGAACAGTTTGGTAGATTGATTTTTAAGAACAAAAATGTATTGAGAGTGATTGCGTCTGATAAATATCATTTTAAATAATAAGATGAGGCTTATGATCACTGAATTGTTCACCTGAGGGTGCAAAAATGTACAGTTAAGAAAACAGTATTTTTCTAAGACATCACTTAGAGCACTGACCTTTATTTTTCATGATGTGGCTCCAATATCCATCTCTTTTTCAGAGGAGGAAGCCATGGGAAAGTCATGGAGTGCAGCTGACGATCCCTAAACCTGCAATTTATGCGACTGGTGTAATCTCCGCACAACTGTAACTGATGAATATGCATCATATCATTTCTATGCACGGCAGAAAGTAACCTACTTCTGGCCCCCAGCAAACTGCGGTAGGTCTGGCTGCACCTTCCTGCAGTGCCTGCAGTGGGCATGTGGGATTTTGGGCAAGGTGGGGATGCCATGTGAAAACCCTGATTCCAAACCCAATCTGTGGCTTCAGATCACTTCCATCCATCCATCCATCCATCCATCCATCCATCCATCCCATGGATGCCGCTCACGCTGCTCTGTGCCTGCCTCCACTTAAAATCTATTTAACATTGGGTTTGGGGGACTAGCAAGGCAGCAGCCTGCTGTGGGAGGAGGGATGTCGGCTACCCCAGAGGCAGCCCTTGAATTAACATCTTGAAGCAGAAGCGGCAGAGATTTGATAGACACAGAAGAATGGCCAAGTGACACTCTAATGAGTGTTAATGGGAGGCAGGAATTAAATCCTGCCGGCTCATTAGCATGGGAAGAGGTGCCATCTGCCATGGCTGGCAGGTTCCCTGCTGTCGTTTTTAGGGGGGAGGGCTGCTTCTGTGGGGATGTGGGGAGACAAGACTACTGCCCAGGAGAGTGGCCCGTGCTGCTTTGCCTGTGACAGCCAGGAGCCAGAGCTGGGGAGCATCCTGCACGAGAGCCTCCTTTTTCTGGATGGGGGGCTGCCTCGGAGGGAGGAGGAGTCTCTTATTTTGTCCATGGACTCCCCCCAGCCCTCTCCAGCCTGGCCAACAAGGCAGCAGGACTGGTAGCGGAACTGGCAGGAGGAAGAGCTTTGATCCTGCCAAAGGAAGATGATGGCTGCTACCTGGACTCTTCCCTTCCAACCTGCTGACAGTGCCACAGGGACACTGACTGGGCTGTCCTGGCACAGCCAGCGTCTACGGGTCCTGATTGCCCCCAGATTCTGCGAGGCTGAGAGATTTGGGGCTGAAAGCCAGACAGTGGAGCTGAAGAGCTGCCCACTGGGGTCAGCTCCTCCATCCAGCCACCAGCACTGTGGCGTTGGTGGCACAGGGGAACATTGTGTGCAAGGTACTCCTCCTGTGCTGAGGAGGAGTTCCTATGGTCACCTGTTTTGTTCATGGTCCCCCTAACCCTTCCCAATGCAGCCTGCAAGGCCACAGGATGTGCAGCAGGACCAGCTTGGATCCTGCCAAAGGAAGATGATGGCTGTCAGACCGGCTCTGCTACCCAATGCTCATCCATGGTTGAGGATGGGAGCCAGCCTTGTGCGGCAATGCTGCTTGTCATCTCAAATCTGGGGTTGAGGCATGAGGTGGGCAGCAAGCTCTGCTTGCACACAGCAAGAAAACGGCTGGAGATAAAGCTGTGAAGCTTCCTGTGGCAGTGCAGTGGTCCATGGAAAGGCTGCATCAGCTGCTGCCCGGATTCCTGCAGGTGGTGGCTGGCCTCCTGTGGCCACGCTGCCTGTGTCCCCTTGCTGAAGCCAAAGTGCCTCGTTAAGCCAGAGCAGCTCACACATCAGCAGCTCAATGCATCCCTGTGGGGCCGACACATGCCCTGCCTGGTGCTGCATCCCTTGCCCAGCCAGTGCCTGTCCACTGTCACAACAATGGTTCCTCCAGCTCCAGCCTCAGCCCAGGGGACTGGGCATTTCTGCCCCTACTGCTTCACACCTTGTTCCTCTCCTCCCCCCATCCTGGCCACCCCTGTGGGGCAGAACTGAACCTCAGTCCCTCTGAGAGCCTGAGAAACATGGACCTGACTCAGAGAGAGAAGCACCTCCAGAAGTGGGGGTCTGCCTGCTCCCTTGGACCTCTGCATGGGTGGGAAGCCCCAAGAGGCCTGATGGTTGGACTCGATGATCCCAAGGGTCTCTTCCAACCTCAATGATTCTGTGATTCTGTGATTCTGTGGCAGAGAGGAGACCTGTGGCTGGGCCACAGGTGGCTAGGGACCATTCCTGTGCTGCTGCAGTGACTGGTGCTGTGTCAAGGCTGCTCCATGCTGCCAAAGCTCATCCAGCCAGGAAACACCCAGCCCTAGACATGGTGCAGACTGTGCCCTTTGTTGCATCCACCATGGTCTCCCTGGCCCTTGTCCATGGGATCCCTGCCATGAATCCAAGATTGGAGCCATGACAAGGTGCACATGTGATGTGTGCAGCGTGGATGCTTTGGAGAACCAACCCCGGGAGCACCCCCAGGAACAGAGACTTGCAAGGGACATGGGTGTGTGGTGGTCCCCCACAGGGAATGCCACACCAGATGGCTGTGCCACCTCCCAGATTAACATCCGCCAGCCCAGAAGAGACCCCCAGCTCACCTTTGCAAGAGCAATGCAAGCAAACTGCAGGAGCAAACTGCAGCGCCCCTGCCACTGGGCACATGTGCTCCTGCTACCCGTGCCAAGCCAACAGTGCCCAGGGCACTGCCCAGGGTGGTGCTGAGCAGCCCTAATCTCTGCTTGGTCTGGGAAAAGTGGTGGATAAGGAATTGGCTGAATGGCTGCATCCAAAGAGTCTCAATGTTCAAGTGGAAACCAGTAACGCGTGGGGGCCCTCAAGGGTGCATACTAGGACCGGTACTATTCAACATCTTCATCAATGACGCAGACAGTGGGATTGAGTGTACCCTAAGCAAGTTTTGCAGCATGCAAAGCAGTGGGAGCTGAGAAAAAAAAAAAAAGAGTGAAAATGGATGTGCTTTAGAAAGTCACTATTAGGGGCTGAAGCCTGTAATGTGCAGTGAGGAAGGGGATTTCAGTGGTGAGCTCAGCAGAGAAAGGGGAGTTAGCTGTCTGAAATGACTTAGGTCGGCACAAACAGAGGCAAACGGGAAGTTAAGAAGTGTGTAAAACTGTGAACATTCCCGGGAAATATGCATGGCTGACCAAAACGATGAGGAGGAGGAGGAGGAGAGCTTTTACTACCAAAACAACACATCCTCAACTTTTAAATCTGTTTCCAAAAACAATGAAAACGCTGTTACGCAAGATGCAGAAAGGAGGGCGATGTGCATTCAGTGTTTGGGAAGAAGCAAGGAAGGCTGTGAAATACTTTCCCGTTTACCGGGCACTAGAGGGGATGTTAGAAAAGGGCAAATATTTCAAGTAGCTGCCCAGATGAATTGTACCCAAGAGCCCTTAAAGAATGGGCTGAGGAATCTTAGCTGCAATGGTATTTATTTCTTATGGAATTTCCCTGGTGTTCCTGGGAGATGCTGGGGCAGGCAGGCATCATCTGCTGTGTGTCTCCCTGCTCAGGCTCCCTGGAGCATGGAGCATCTTCCATGTGAGTGAGGTGCACAGGGACAGCACGGCTGCCACTGCAAGTATCTTGGAGGAGGAATAACTGCTTGCTTTTCCTGGGAAAAGCTAGAGCAGAGTAAAGCAAACCCATGTGAGGTTTAAAAGGGGAATGGGAGCACACCCATGGGAAGGAACCCCCATCTCTCCACCTCTGTCTCCTCCTCCATCCCTGGGACGGTGAAGAAATGTGAGCAGCTTGTGGAGGGAGGTCACTTCTTCCCGGACATGGGGGCAGCCTGTGAATTTGCTGCTGGAAGAGAGCTTTTCTTTGTGGGGTGCACGTGGACTCGATGTTAAGGGTTCTCCTCTTCTCTGCGGCCCTTCGGAGGTACGACCACCAGACTGCCGAATTGCCCTCCACAAAGAAAACATCCTAACACTGCTTAGTCACTGCTCCTTGCCTACCTGCCTCGCAAAATAAAGTCTCCAGAATAGCTCCCAATTTACTTTGTCCATTCCCCAGCTTTTCGCAGATTCTGTCACATTTGCACAATTTAAACGTGGAGATCTCTCGTAACCCTGTTTGCCGGCTGTGCTGCCATTTCTTGTCCTTCCCTGTCCTGTGAAGGATACTATGGGTACCCCGGGAAGTCCAGCAGGGGTAGGAGTCCCCGTGGCGGTTTGAGGACTCCAGGTTGCCCTGAGCTGAGGAGGGTCAGGAGGTGATTCGGGACAGCCTGTGTGGCCCTGGGCACTAGTAGCCATCTGCAGGGAAATGGCATCTGCCAGCCTGTTCCTCTGGGACCAGTTCTGGACTTGATAGCATTCAGCATGATGGAAAATGAATATTAAATGGGTGTAGTTGGAATCTGCAGGCATGAGGAGAGAAGCAAGGAGCCAAAACATTGCAAGTACTGGGCAGCCCCGCAGCCACCAGTGAGGCTGAGGGCTGTGAGAAGCTGATCTGATGGCTCCCTCTGGCCGTAGGCTTTGTGAGTCTGTGGAAAACGCATCCTGCAGCTGCTCCATTCCCATAGACATCCAAAGAGCTGGGGAACCTTTTTCTTTTCCGAAGGCCTCCTCCACTGCCTTGTCCTGGGAGGTTTTGGACAATGCAGGACCACGGTGCTGCTGCGGGACTGGGCATCACCCACAGTTTCTTAGTGCACATAGGAACGGATCATCATTTCAAGGCAGACAGAGCAGTAATTTTGGTAATGCTCTTGGATTGCTGAAAGGCAGGAGGGCTCAGTTCTTTCCTTCTAACCTTGGGAAATTGTTATCCTCCTCTCATCACTCATTACACCAAATCTGGGTGCTGCGTCCAGGTTTGGGCTCCCCCGTACAAGAGAGATATTGACAAACAGAGTGCAGCCAGAGCCACGGAAATGGCAGGGACTGAAAGTTCCTGCCCAGTGAGGAGAGGCTGAAGGAACTGGACTTGCCCAGTCCTGAGAAGAGATGGCTTTGGGGGAGACATCCCCCCAAATCTCTGGGGAGCTTATTGACAAGACAGAGCCAGGTTTTTAATGGAGGTGTGTGGGAGGATGACAGAGAGTGATCTAGCTTGTCACATGGGGAAGTTTTTGCCTGTGGGGACAGCCTGGGAGGTGGTAGGATCTCCAGCCTTGGAGGTCGTCAAGATGCAGTTGGGCAAAGTCCTATGTGACCTACCCTGATCCCACCGCTGTGTCTGCTTTGGACAGGAGGTTCAGCTTGAAACCTAGTTTGGTTTGTGAGTCCATGAGATGGATTTATGAGCTCAAGAAGTCAGCAGGAGGAGACTGGGGAGATCAGGAACTGAAAATCATAGAATCATAGAATTGTCCAGGCTGGAAGGGACCACCAAAGGTCATCTAGTCTGACCTCCCCACAGTCAGCAGGGACACCTCCAACTAGACCAGGTTGCCCAGGGCCTCATCGAGCCTCACCTTGAATATCTCCAGGGATGGGGCCTCAACCACTTCCCTGGGCAACCTGTTCCAGTGCTCCACCACCCTCACAGTAAAGAACCCTCTCCTAATCTCCAATCTAAATCTGTTCCCCTCCAGCTTAAAGCCATTGCCCCTCATCCTGTCACTACAGGCCTTTGTAAACAGGTTCTCCCCAGCCTTCCTGTAGGCCCCCCTCAGGTACTGGAAGGCCACTATAATGTCTCCCCGGAGCCTTCTCTTCCCCAGGCTGAACAACCCCAGCTCCCTCAGCCTGTCCTCGTAGCAGAGGTGCTCCAACCCCCTGATCATCCTCGTGGCCCTCCTCTGGACCTGCTCCATGAGGTCCATGTCTTTCCTGTATTGACCTGCTCCAGACCTGCACACAATACTCCAGGTGAGGTCTCACCAGAGCAGAGTAAAGCGGAAGAATCACCTCACTATGGTTTGGGCCAAAGAGAGCCTGAAGGAGGGATGGGAGAAGGTTGGAGAAAGTGACTTCCTGATGCTTAGTGGGAGGAAAGCCTGCTCTGCCCCAGGCAATCTCTCATGGCCGGTCCGAGCCTGGGGACAAATTGGTCTTGGCAAGGACCTGCCTGGGGCACAGGGCTCCTTGGAGCTTGTGAAGAAGAATGGGACCAAACAGCCTGAGAAGTGGGACAAACTCAGAGAAGAAATGAAGCCAATTTCTAACACTTGCTTCTGGATTCAGACTTATCCCAATATGCTCTTCTGCCAGCTCTGAAGGAGACGGGAAAGGGGAAATTAATGGATTTTCTTGGAAAGTGTAAGCGCTTTGGCCTCACACCAAGAGGCTGTGGGACAAGGGGCCGAGAGCAGTGTGGGGCAGGAGGTTCCCAGGCAGGGCATGCCCTGGGGCTGGGGGCAGACCTCCTTGGGTGACGGGGGGCCAGAGCTGCCTTCCAGGGGAAAAAGCAATGGGATGCTGACGCCTGCGTCGGGAACGGAGCTGGGCACGAGGTCACGCCTGCGTTTCAGAGGCGGTTTCAGGGTGTAAATGAGGGAATGCGTGGGGCGCACAGGGGAAGGAAGGAAGCTGGCCGGGCTGTCTCAGCTCCTGGTGGGACCCACGTCCGTCGGTGATTAATGAGGGAAACTGCTGGGTCTGGATGAGCTGATTAAGTGTGAGTGGGAAGGCCACCAGGCACCTCGGCCAGCTGGCAGGGAGGAGCCCAGGGGCCAAGCTCTCTTGTCCCCAGACGGAGCGGCCGCATCCCCCGTCCCTCAAGGATGGACCCTGACCCTGCTCACCCCCGTACGCTCAGCTCGACGCTGGCTGGCCTGGCTCGAAAGCATGCGAGGGAGCGTCCAATGCAGTTCATCAGCACACACAGTGATGTCCCAGTGGTGCCACTGCAGCCCGAGCATCGCTTCAGTAGGACACTCTTGCTCCGGGGCAGCTGCAGTAATAAATCAGCAGATGTTGGTGCAAGGGACTTTTCTGAAACTATAGGCGACCCCTAGTTCCGTGGTTGAGGTGCTGAGAGTCCGGGGGCTGCAGCTATGGCGAAACCAGCAGGAAAAGGGACAAAATGTACAACCACTGCAGTTTATCTCTGCCCAAGAGCCACTGCCACTACGTCACGAAGTTGAGAAATCAGGTCTATCTGCTCTCTTTTTGCTCCTTTTGTCCTCCCTTGCCCCTTATCCATGGACAGTTAGTCACCCCAAAAAGCTTCTCTATCTGGTTTTGTCCCTGTGATTTTCTGGGACGCTTTTGTCCTCCTGACTGATGAGAAACAGTCGCCTCTCTCACCATGGTTCACGGTGAGGACACTCATCAGTGCTGAGGGTTCCCAGGGTCCCCTGGTCAGCGTAGGGTCCCCAGTGCTCCTCTGGCAGTTCCTCTGGCTGGAAAACCCATGCCTTTCAACCACGTGCCTTTCAGGAACATGTCTTTTTTAAAAAAAACCAAACAAAAAACAGAGGAAAATCGAAAGTACTTTTCCTGTTTCTTCCTCCAATTGTGCTCCTCAGTTAAATTAATTAAACTGTTTGTCCCAAAATCTCTCCTCTGTAAATCTGAGCAATGTTTCTGGTTTAACTGACCATGTTTGGGGTCCAAGTTGTCCTGTTTGTATTATCGGCAAGAGCTTTGGGCTGTCACGCCTGGAAGACATCACCCTGGGAAGGGCCGGCTGTGCCGAGAAGGGGCCAGGATCTTCTCTATCTGAGATGCTGCGGATGGGAAACACAGTCGGCTCCCCAAGCTCGGGCCATCCAGATCCCCGCTTACCTTGTACCCTGCCAATATCCAGCTGGGATTAGCTTGATCTTCGTGCTTTGCAGCATCTCAAGCACTGCCAGTTGCTTGCCTTCAGAGCTGCTCACCGGCAGGCAGAGGAGGTCCTGGTGTAGCTGCAAAGGAAGCACGTCTGCCGCCGTTTGAGCCTGCTGAAAATCCCTCCAGCCTTGTGTTATAGAATCACAGAATCATAGAATTGTCTCGGTTGGAAGGGACCTTTCAGTTCATCTAGTCTGACCATCAACCTAACACTGACAAAAACCACCACTAAACCATGTACCTAAGCACTGTGTCTACTCATCTTGTGCTGGCCCTGAGGAGGATGAAGGGGCTGGTGGCAGGGAGGGGAAGGAGAGGAGGGCAAACCTCCCCACCTGACATGCCCCGAGCATGCTGGACAGGCTTGCTTGTGTTCCTGCATTGCCAAGGAAATGGTCTGTGTGCTTTTGTCCCCTGCCCCGGTGTTGGCACATCAGCCACCTGGTGTCCCCAAAGCACATGGGCACACCAGCAGTGCATTTCAGCCCATTGTCATGCTCTCGCAGGCAAACTGCTGAAGGAAATATCTTCCTTACCTCAAAAGCAGCAATACTGGGGGAGCTTCTCCGCCATGCTGGGGGAAAACAGCGCGTTTCAATCACAAGCACCTCTTATGGGACCATCTGGCTTTTCTCTCCTCCCCAGCTCACCCTCAAGTCCATCCCTTGGGACTCAGTGATGAACGGCTGGGAAGGCTCACGTTTGTCAACTGTCCATCATATATCTCCAGGTGGCTGCACCCCCTTCTTTCCCCGTGCAGTCACAGCGAGGCCAGCTGCAAGCTGCTTGCTTCATACGATGGCAAACATGGGGCTACAGATGGGCTGAGGGTTCAAAGCAATCCCTCCAGCTTGTTAGTAGAGGGAGGACAACCTGTTTACTTTGACAGGGACAGCGGCTTGCTCGGTGGGTGGCTGCAGAAGCCTCAGCACACAGCTGGACATATGCAGGATGGCTTCTCTGTCACGTTGGCTTGTAGTCTCCTGGACACAAGAGTTCAAAGTCTGCAAAATCTGGAGTCAATCTAGTAATGAATGGCTCCAGCCAGCAGCTACTGCCTGCAGCTGTGGGGCAATATGATAACGGGGGACTCTGGCTGGGAGAACTGGGATAGAGGGTCCCCTCTGCCCTGGGCTCGCTGCTCAGCTCCACCATGCCTTGACGGGATGGTGGGCTCCCCCATGCCCTGCTATTATGGTGGGTTCCCACCTCTCTTGAGGGTTTAAGTGCGTTAGTGTGTTTGGGAGGGTGGAGGTGACACCTGGGCAGACTTCTTGGGGAGACAAAGGACACCGGGGCTCAAGCTCTGTTGTGACATGTGTTATGGACTTGAGTCTTCCCTCTGAAAGCTCTGGGCACGTTTTCTCCAGCCTTGCTGCCTCCCTTAGCTTCACTTTGAAGGACCTGGAGCCGGTCCTTCAACCTGTGGTTTGCAGTGTCCCTAAGCTGGTGGCTGGGAGTGGCATTGGCTGTCTGCTGGCTGGGCTGGCTTAGCACTGAGCCCTTCTTGGGGACTCCCTGCACAGATGCCACGGGGTTTATTAGCCCGTCTGCTTTTGTGCAAGAGCACGACTGCAAAAGCTGTTTGCAGAAACAGGCTGGAGCTGTTTGCAAACCTTCCAGGCTGGGTCTTTGTCCTAATCTTCGTGATTAGCTCTAATGGAAAGGAACAGCTGGGCAGCTGGGGAGCCTGGGAAGTAGGACAAACACATGTGAGATCCAAAGCTTCCCAGAAATTGTACCGTGTTGACTTTAGTGAGTAGGGACTGGAAGGACAGTTTTCTATGGGGGCATCCTTAGAGTGGGAGAAGGGAGTGGGCAGTGTGGGGTGCTTTGGTGGCTTTGGCCAGCAGGTGGTCAGGCAGCAGGAGAGTCCTGGCTGGACTGTGAGGACAGAGGAAGGTGTGGGTGTTACATCTCCCTTTTTTCTTGTTCCTCTGGGCTTGTGCTTACATGGTTTGGTGGACAGCCTTCTGGAGGAGACCATGGGGTTGCCCAGTCTTAGTCCTGCATAGTGCAGACTACAGATGACCACGAGATTGCTGCCTGCATGGAAACCTTCAAAGGATGCTGCCAATACCCTGGTGGGTTGGGTGGGGGGCCAGGGCTGCAGGTCCACCAGCTGCAGCTTTCTGCTCTCAGCTTTTCTCAGGCAGCTTGGGGCCAGCACGCCAAGGTCTTTCACGGTCAAGGGAATGTGGCGGAGGTGGATGGACCCAGCATGCTGTTTCAGGGAGGTCCTCAAAGGGATATTTGGGAGTACAGTGTCAGATGGTCTGCGCCCACCCCAGAAGAGCTCTTCTAACATCCTGCGTCACTGGCTTTAGCATATATAAAATGCCTATTCCAGCAAAGCGTGCTGAGCACAGGCACTGGCCAAGTCTCAGCACAGCGGGGATTTCCAGAAGATTTAGGAGAAAATGTTATGCCAATATTTGACAGAGGTACGAGGGTGACCAAAAAGATGGTGCAAGTGTCTGGGGAGATACTTAGGTCCTAGCACAGGCCCAAGCTGGAGGACGACTCTGGCAATCGAAAGTTTTTAAATAAGATGGGATTTTTTCTTGAAATCCATGTGTGACCCAGGAGATTGTAAGGCAGATAACGTCAAGTGGGAAGGGAGAGCGACTTGACCTCCAAGAGCTGCTTGGATGTTTGGAGAGTTGTCCTTATCTTTGCAGCGCTCTAAGCCAAAGCGGCTGTGTGCGATCTCGGCTGCGTGCTCGGCAGCCTGGACAGATGCTTAATCCTTTAATTCCCTGTGATACATGAGCAACTGCAAATTTCAACAGGTTCCAGGAAGACCTATTATCCCGGGCAAAGAAGCCGGTATCACAAAAACGGGAGATTAAAAGTCACTCAACGAGAGGCAGGGAGGAGGTGGGGTCAGCGTGATGGGCCTGATGGTGGGAAGTGGGGGGGTCCCCGACCTGAGGTTACTTGCATGAGTAGCTGGAGCCACGCAGAGGTGCAAGGTCGGCCGTCCACCCTGGCTGTTCCAGCCTCCACTTTTGGAGAGCAGAGTGTTATGTGTGCTTTTCGTTGTAAACTTACTACCCGGCTTACACACTGATGTTCCAAACCCTCTCCCCAAACTTGCTTAGAACAATCTCCACGTGTGCTGGTGCTGCCCTGGCGCAGGGGGAGACAGTGGGACGGGGGCACACAACCTCCCCGGCAGCACCAGGGCCACTGCAGATGGGAGCAGAGGAAGACGGGGAGTCCTGCACCCCGGAGGGTTTCAGGGCATCCTGCCAGTCTGTGGTGAGGTTGTGCCGAGGTTTGTGCCCTCATCCCTTGCCCCTGGGTGCCGTCACCCCTCTGGCAAGGCGAGCTGTGGGGTTGGTGGGGTTTTACCATTTTGAACAAAAAATACAGGCGGTGCTTTATAGGAAATCCCGCTTTGTCAAAAAAGGACATGGTGCCCCCTTCCATGATGCTGAAGGCATTAGGCAAATAGAGGGGGTGTCTGTGTGGGATCAGAAGCCCCTTATCTGCAGCTCTGAACCCCACAGCACTGCCAGCCTCACAGGTAACCATACCCTCTGCCCATCCCCACCTGGGAATCAGCAGAAGACACTGTTAAACCTGTTTTGGGATGGGGGTTGGACTAGGTGATCTCCAAGGGTCCCTTCCACCCCCTAAAATTCTGTGATTCTTTGAACTCTGCTCCCTGCCTCTCCTGCTCTGGATTCTAGCATGGACATCGATTTTCCACCTCTGGCCACAAAACTTCGGCTGTTGGATCACGAAGGGATGCACTGTTGTGTGGTGAAGATGGGAGATGCTTTAGCCTCTGCTTTTCCAGGCTTAGTGTAAAGGTCCTATCACTGGGCGGCTGGCACGCAGCTCATGGGGGGAGCTGGGCAGTGGGTTTGTGGACCCCCCGTGGTCCTGCTCCCAGAGGTGGGAGCACAAGGTGAATACAAAGAGAGCAGGAATGTCCCCAGAGCTTTCAGCACTGAAATGGCACACAGTCCTCTGCTGGTGGTTTGTACGTCTTCCCCCTCTCCCTCCAGCGGGGCCGATATTTTGCAATGCTGGCAGCTCTCACAGAGACCTTCGGTACTGGAGCAGAGCCCTGCGCAGATGGGAATTAGAGCCACGGCCCTTGTGGTCTTCCCGGGGGTGTAAAATCCCCTTTGCGATTGCAACCACAGTCAATTACTGTTGGGATACATGGGGGCACAATCTGGTCTGAATCTCCTCTTGGCAGCCTTGATCTCCTCCAGACCTCTGCAACACACAGGGTCTGCTCTGCTGCCCAGGTGTTGGGATAGGACCCATTGGGGGAGGCAGGGATGGGACCCCTGGGCCCCAGCATCCTCCAATGGGGAGCTGGACCTTCAGAGGGCACACAGTGCAGGGCTCCACGGTTGTGTGGAGAGCCACCCAACAGCTGGGCCACCAGAGTTAAATCTGCTTCGAGCACACAGAGATGTTCTTCTGTCTGTGGCCTTCTACAGGCCACAACAACCCTGGCTGTGTTAGGACCGTCTTGCTGTCTCCATCGCCCTTCGCAAAGGGCGAAAGGCCTCATGTGTCACATTGAACTGGTCTCTAAAGGGAGGCAGAAGACAAGAGGCAGCCCCAGAGTACAAGGAAAACCAGTGCTTGGAGCCGGCGCTCTGCTTGAGATGCCGCAGCCGGCCGGCCGGCGAGCGCCTGAGCTCTTTGGTCGGGCGGGTGGCCACAGGCGGTGTGCGATGGGTTGGGAGCAGCGCGAGGGGCTGGAAATTCCCTCTGGGGCTGGGGGTCAGACGAGACGGCTGTTTACAGGCATGGAAGAGCTGCAGGGCCAGAAGCCGGGAGACCTCCTGGCAGCATCCGCCTGCCAAGGCTCTGAAAACACGTCACGAGGATGGAGACAAGATACACCAGCCCATCGGGACAGAGCAGCTCTGGGCTGTGGGAAGTACCAGATGGGTCAAGGAAGATTACTCATTTATCTCCTCCCCAGGTCAGAGAGGAAGAGTTTCAGCTCTTCTGCAGTAGAGATGCCAGCTCCCTCATTGTTTTTCAGCCAACATCCTTTTTCCAAGGCAACTCAGTCTTGTGGAGTGAGAAGCAGCTCATGATTTGGGACCGCAGAAGGACCATGGATATTTAGACCAGGTTCATCCTGGTCTCACCTGATGGCATCCCTGGAGCAACCTGGGGTTGTCTAGGGCTTTGGAAATGATCCTCAGTCTCCACAAATGCCATCAGTTCTCCATCCCTGGGAAGGCCGGGGGTCCCTCCTGCACACTGTAGGATTTCCTTGTAATATATTGGGTGGAGGGTGTGTCTGTTATTTCTTGTTTTGTGGGGTGTTCCTCGTGGAGACTGGATGTTGTAAACATGAGAGAGGGTATCATCACAATTACTGTGGGGAACAAACTGTTGGCCATTGCCAGCTAGAGTGATGGAGAACTGCTTGCTGCTCTGTGGTCTGGCCCTGCAGCTCTGAGTCAGTAAATGGGCCTGATGTGTATGGCTGTGGGGCAAATCTGGTGGGACATTACGTGTTTGGGTGCCTGTGAAGGCTGCACACCGGTTTCCTGCCTCATGAGAGACATCTGTTAAAAATTCCCAAGTACTGTAAGGAAGTTCTGGCTTGTATATGAGCTGTATCCTTCCTCATCCTTTTTTCAAAACCTTATCCATTTATAATTTTTTTGTCTAAAAGGTTGACTCCAGAACTGGATGGTGTCAGTGGTCTGCTGACATACATGTGCACAAGGGTACATCAACTCCAATGCTCTGCTTGTGATTCCCTGGTGTTTGTGCCAGCAACGCATTTTGTAAGTAGAGGTTATTTTGGCTGCTGAAACTACTGAGACTGGATACACTGATGGACAGCAGAGATATCTCGGTTGTGCTTACAGAAAAGGAATTGACCTGATTGATCATGACAGAGGGCTCAGTTGATGATAGCTCCTGTCTTGTGGTCAGACGGGATGAACATAACCATTGCTTCTGTCCTTAATGTCTATCAAAGTAAAGATCCTTGACTATTGTATTTTGGCCTCAGTGGCAGAAGAAGGTTGGCTCTTACAGTGTGTGCTTGCAGTGGATCCCACCTGGGGCTTCCACAGTATCATGGGCAGTTGGAGAGGGCTGATGAAACTCTAACCGGGGAATAGAAAGGTGTTCATCTAGGATATGCAGATATACTGATTTCATCTGGGACAGAGTCCTTTTTGGCACCCAGCGTGGTGCTTGAAGGGTTTGAGATGATGAACGATCTGATTGGAGCGTGCTAGACCAAATTTATAGCAGTTACAGTTGTTTAGCTACTAAATTGGCAGGCGCCTGTGTTTGCCACAAGGCTTGCTGGCCTTTATTGGAGTCTAGTGATTGTTAGTGGCTGCTTTTTGCTTTTGTTGCTTGCCATACCGCTTATCATCTTACTCTGCTGGGCCTGGGAACATCTTGATAAGAGCAATGGCCATGTGCCTGGGCTGGCAGATGGCCATCGCTGCTGTTCCTGTGCTGCTGAACTGGGCAGGCTGGAACTCTGGTGTGAACCGGAATTGAAGGGACTGTGACCTGTGGAGGAGTCTACATGGAAGCAGGTATACCTCAAGGTGTCCGAGGCCGTGGATATGCCCATCTTGCAGCAGATATACACTGAAGCCTCTGTGGACATGGATATGGCCAGGCTGGAACACCTCAATGCATCTGTGGCTGTGGATAAGTCCACACCACAGCAGGTATGTCCCTGAAGAGACCGTGGCCCATGGATAAGGTCACACTGGAGCAAGAACACTCCAAGGAGATTGCAGCCCACAGATAAGGCCATGCCAGAGCAGGTTCTCCCCTGAAGGGATTGTGGCCTATAGATAAATTTACAGGAGAGTAGGGGCAAGGGGAGGAGTTAATCACAGTGTTAAATCCCATAGCCTGGTCCATAGGGACCAGGGGTGGAGATTGTAATGGATATACCTTTATGAGGTTAGAACCCATAATTTGAGCTGCATGTTATAGGAATTACTACAACAGGAACCACCTGAACCAAGGAAGGATGAGCTTCACAAGAAGCAGTGCAAGCGCAGCAGTAACCCTACCTGAGCTGGCTTTGGTGTCCAGTAACTCCACACAACACACCGCCTTTCCTGTTCTGAGTGACCACCCTATTAGATGGAGCACAAAGTCATGGACTGAATGAACTCGACGGACATTTTATGGGCATTTTACAGGGGTGGCCCATGGACTAAGGGAACTATATCTGTGTATAAATGAAAGGATGGGAAGGAGAGTGGTGGTTGATGAGGAAGCGTTGGATGGTGTGGGGCCTGAGCATGACATAAATGGCATTGAATAAGGGGTGAGGATTGTACTGGTTTTATCTGGGGTAGAGTTAGTTTTCTTCACGGGCAGCTCCTATTTGGTCACATTTGGATTTGTGACCAAAACAGTGTTAATAACACAAGGATGTTTTAATTATTGCTGAACAATGTTTGCACAGTCTCAGGGCCTTTTCTGTAAGTTGGGAATGCACGAGAAGTTGAGAGGGGACCCAGGTGGGACAGCTGACCCCAGCTGACCAAAGGAATATCCCCTACTATATGGTGTCAAGCTCAGCAGTAAAAGCTGGGGGAAAGAAGGAGGAAGGGGGCAAGTTTGGAGTTATCACATTTGTCTTCCCAAGTAACTACGACGCAAGATGAAGGTGTTTACTTCATCAGCATGATGAAGGCTTTTCTGGAAGTGGCTAAACATCTGCCTGCCAATAGGTAGTAGTGAATTAATTCCTTATTTTGCTCTGCTTGTGCATGCAGCTTTTGTTTTACCTAGTAAAATTGTCTTTTATCTCAAGCCACAAGTTTTCTCACTTTTACCCTTCTGATTCTCTCCCCCATCCCAGTTGGTGAGGGGGGTGAGCAAGCTACAGGTTTAAGTCCTTAATGGGATGAACCCACAACAGTAGAGCAGCCTGTTTGTAGGTTAAAGCTGTGCTGCCCCTGGGATATGAAGGGAGGGTGAAACCACTGCTGTGAGTTGTCGGTGGGACAAGTCCTGCCCAGCTCAGCATCCAGCCTCAGTCTAATAAGGCTCTGAAGAGAGTCGGAAGAGATCGGAACAGGCAGAGAATGATTTGTATCTGGAAACCTGTGGGAAGATTTGGATCTGGCCTCATCTTCCTGTTGAGTGGAGAGAGAAACCCAAGGGTCATGGAACAGATCACATCTGCCAGAGCTATGTCCTGAGGGTCTTCAGTGTCTATAGTATTTGCCTAAGTGATCTGGTGTCGAGTGGGAGGTAGTTGTAGGCAATGGAGACAGCACCATGTCTTGAGGATGCTCCCCCTATCAAGTGATGCCAACCACATCAACTGGTCTCATAAATGTCTTTCTTGACTTACCTTAGGGTGCAGCCTTAGGGGGTTTTGCAATGCTGGCGACTCTCAACTTTGGGCCTGGAACGGAGCCATGTACAGATGGGAATTCGTGGTATTCTTGGGGGTGAGGGCAAATTCCCCTTTGTGTCTCCAACCACAGTCAGTGACTTCTGGGGGACACAGAACACGGCCTGGGCCCAGTCTCGTCTTGTCAGCCCTGAGCTCCTCCAGACCTCTGCAACATGCACGGTCTGCTCTGCTATCCAGGCATTGGGATGGGACCCATTGGTGGGTAGGGTGGTGTGTCTCCCTTTTCACCTGATGCCTGAGCCAGGAGACCTCCAGAAGAGCCTTGCAAACTTCGGGCTGACTTTCCCAGAGCTGTCACTGCAAGTTCTGCAGGGTCTTGGCAGGCGGATGCTGCCGGGAGGTCTCCCGGCTTCTGGCCCTGCAGCTCTTCCATGCCTGTAAACAGCCGTCTCGTCTGACCCCCAGCCCCAGAGGGAATTTCCAGCCCCTCGCGCTGCTCCCAACCCATCGCACACCGCCTGTGGCCACCCGCCCGACCAAAGAGCTCAGGCGCTCGCCGGCCGGCCGGCTGCGGCATCTCAAGCAGAGCGCCGGCTCCAAGCGCTGGTTTTCCCCATGTTCAGGCGTGTGCCCTGTGCCTCCTCTTGGAGACACCGATTTGATGAACAGGAACAGCATGGTGAGTAGGACTCAGGAGGTGATTGTCCCCCTCTACTCGGCACTGGCGAGGCCCCACATCGAGTGCTGTGTCCAGTTTTGGGACCCTTACCACAAAAAAGACATTGAGGTGCTGGAGCCGGTCCAGAGAAGGGCAACAAAGCTGGTTAAGGGTCTGGAGAGCAAGGAAAGACTTATTGTCTAGCCTATCCTTATCCTAGTCTGGGATTGTTTAGCCTAGAGAAATGGAGGCTGAGAGGAGACCTTATCACTCTCTCCAACTACCTGAAATGAGGCTGTAGAGAGCTGGGGGTCGATCTCTTCTCCTAAGTCACAGGCGATAGGACAAGAGGAAATGGCCTCAAGTTGCACCAGGGAAGGTTCAGATTGGATATTAGGAAAAATGTTTACACTGAAAGGTTTATTAAGCATTGGAATGGGCTGCCCAGGGAAGTGCTTGGGGCACCATCCCTGGAGGTTTTCAAGACAGGGATTGACACAGTGCTTAGAGACATAGTTCAGTAATGTGGGGGATTTTTTTGCATGGTTTTCTTTTTGTTTTTTTTTTATCAGAGTTTTATCAGTTGATGGTTGGACTAGATGATCTTAAAGGTCCCTTCCAACCTAGACAATTCTATGATTCTATGATGGCCAAGTCAAATGGCCAGTCTTGACTCCCCAGGTCTTTGGTGCAGCTGGGTTAGTTCCCTGCTCTGTGTGTGACTGGGAGGAGGTGGCTCAGCATAGTATGGGTCTCCTTGGTGGTGCAGGAACATCTCCTTCTCATTACTCCTATCTGCCTGGGTGCCAAAACGACCCTCAGGTCACTCCTCACATCTTCAAGTGCTGCCCCTAAGGTGGAGTTGGCTACTGCAGGGGTTTGACAGCTCTGCCTGCTGCCCTGAATTACTGTTATAACCAGTTATATTTATGTGTGGAGTATATAACTTCTTCCTATTTCTTAATTATATCCGGGCAGGAGGAGACCTGTTCGGTGTGGAGCGGGGCTCCTGGAGATCCCCCGGCCCTTTCCTTCCAGCAGCTGTTTCCTTTCCATGCAGGCTGCTGGGAAGGGCTCAGCCGGATGCTGTTTGAGTGTCCTTCTGGCCACCGGTGCACCCTCTGGTGCCAGGTCCAGGTGTTCATGGCCCATGATGCTGGCAGGCAATGTGGCAGGTCTCTGCTTGGTGTCAGTGCCTGGCAGCTGGCAGCCCCGTGGGGCTTCATCTCCTTTCTCTTTGCTTTCTCTCAGCTTTTTGCATTTTCCACGGCTGCCTGGGCGTTGGGTGGCTGCGTCCCTGGCTCAAGTAGCTGAGCCATCACCAGGAGCAGAGCCTTTCCCTGGTGTTTTCCAGCCTTGGCTGAAGCGTGCCCAGTTCTTAGTTTACATGTTGCTCTAATGTCCTCTGCAAACTCTCCAGAGCCTTCTCCGTGTTTTGCTTCATTTCCCTTCGGCCGTCTTTAATTTCTCTGTCTCTGTTTCCCCTGCTCCTGACGAACTTGCCGCTTGTGCCAACTCCTGTTTGTTCTGGAGGCTGGATCCAGGCTCTCCAGCCCAGGGAAGCTGAGCTCCTGCCAGAAGCGTGGGGCAGAGCGGGCTGCCGGGAGGACGCCGGGCGTCTGCACCACGGCTCTGCCTGATGTCAAGAGCAAAGCCTGACATCTCTCTGCAGCGAGATGGAGAAGGAGCAGCTCCCTCTCCAACAACACTTCGCCAGCTCCTTTTTTTTTTTAACTTCTTCCCCCCCACCCCCCCTTCCCTGGCAGCTTCTTGAGTCTCTCTGAATTCACACTCCGGGACGATGCCTTTGCACGAGGTGTACGTGCGTGCGGATTCCCAGCCCGGGCAGAGCCCAGCCAGCCCCCCCCTTCCGAGCGGCGCGGAGCTCCTGGCTCGGCTGGCACGCACCCCGAGCCTTGCTTTAGGGGCTGCTGCTCACTTTGCCGTGCGAGGATTTATGACTTGTTACGTCTCCACTTTCAGCGAAGGCTGGGTTGGCGCCAGCAGTTTCCACCAAGTTTTACGCCGTGAAACGGCGAACCGTGGGATTTCTGGATGGAGGGTTGATGCCTGTGGTTGGTGACGGGGCTTGAGAGAGGCCCAATTTTTGAAGGGTTATGCAAACGCCCGTTCACCCCCTCTTCCATGCAGTGTGCTCTGCTCTCTGGCTTAGCATTCCTGCCAAAGGCAGGAGTCTCTCCCCGTGTCCCCTTTCCACCACGAACCTCAGCCATCCCTTGGAGGTCTCTGCTGTGCCAGAGGGACAGAGTCTGCGCCATCACCCCTTTCAGCACTGAATGTATTTCCTGGTGACGCAGTGACAAATGTGCACATTCACAAGAGCCCCAAAAGGACCGTGTGTGTTGGGTAATGCCTGGATCAGGAGGAGTGAGAGCTGAGCAACTCTGACCACGTGCTTTCCACAGGGAGACAACACAGATTCTGCCCGTCTCCTTCCATTTCAGTCTGAGGGAGCACTACGGGCAGCACTGCGCACCACACAGAGGATGTTGGAGGCAGAGGGCACCTTGCCACAGCACAGGACCCAATCTGGTCCCTCTCAGCCCCTTCCCCATCCTCCCTGAATATTTCCCAAGAGCGAGCCTGCCCTGCCCCAAAGTAGCTGAGCAGCTCTGCAGGCATGCCAGCAACCAAAGGGTTAACTCCTTGCACCCACAGCCAGCTGGAAAACCGAATTTCCACCAGATTGTGCAGGGTTGGGGCGGGCAAAGTCCTCCTGGTCGGAGACCATCTCCAAGCCCAGCTGGCTCCAGCAGCCGTGCGTGGGGAAGGGACTCTTGGGGAGCTGCTTCCCTGCCCTTCCCAGCATCTTGTCTTCACCCCGCTCTTCCCATCAGCCCCGCTGAACGCCGGGGCTACGGCGCGGCAAGCCAGCGAGGGAGCCTGCCGGACCCCTGTGCCGCCGGCTTCCAGCAATTCTTCCCCGCTTCCCGAGGGCCGTTTGGCTATACGGTGTTTCTATACGGTGTGCCTGGCAGGCAGCCCACCACCCCCTTCCCAGCCACGGGGGCTTTCCAGGCTTTCCACGCTGGGCTCTGCAAACTACCTCTGCGCCGGGTCCTGGGAATTGGGGCCTCTGCAGGAAGGAATTTGCCGGTCAGTGGGTTGAGCTGAGCTGCGCGACCCTGTTCCTCTTAGCAGTGACTTTAGCTTGGAGGCAGCATCCAGAAGGATTTGGAAATTCCCAGTCCCCCCTGGTTGGCTCCCCTCGATGCCTTCGGTCCACGCGTGTACCCGAGGAGCTTCTGCTCCCCGTACTTGGGGAGCAGACCCTGCATGTCGGGTTAAACGGGACCGGGCTGGGGGCTTTTGCCCAGGGCTGTGTGAGCAGAAGGCTGAGGGGTCAGCCGAGCATAATGCTCTCCTGGCATTATGGGGTGAGATGCCAGGAAACTGAGATGCTGGAAGCCAGGGAAGTAATTCACAGGCAAACTCCAAGGTCCGGTGCTGGCTGCAAACATGGGAAGCACTCGGGATGGAGGCTTGAGTGAGTCCCTGCAAGCTGCCACAGTGGTTTCACTGCCTGGGAAAGACTCACAAGCAAGGCAGTTTGGTGACCTTCGCTATCGTCCCACTGTTTTTGCACACTTGGTGTGCAGGGACACCGTAGTCTCTGCCTGGGACACCCTCCCTTTTTCCTGCAGCCTGGAGGTCCCTCCACCACTGGGACGTACAGAGGGCTGGAACTGGGCTGCCCAAGCGTGGGGGGAACCAGAAGGACCATTACGTGAAGCCCTGTTGCAAAGACTTCTGTATACAGTGTCTGACACAGATCCTGGGGCCAGAAAGAGGTTCTTTGTGGCTGAGACACTGCAGAGGGAGACCTTGCCTCATAATGAGACCCTTCCCTGTGTCTGCCTCCATCCTGCACCTCTGAGCTCTGGGAAAAGGCTGCTGGCTGCAGGAGCCCAAGGTGGTGAGAAATGTGTTTTTGTGGGTGCCTGCAAGAAACTGTGCCTGATCAGGGAGGCTACTGGTGTTGGAGAGTCCCAAAAAGCCTTGCTCACACCCCCCACACCCAGCAGCTCCTCTCTATCCCAAAAGTTCAGTCTGCCTTGCAACTCCCCTGGCAAAGAGGGATGCTCACCCCTGTCTCATTGCCAGAGGGTCCCTAATTTCTCCCTGGACTAGGGGCACAGGTGACGGAGGAAGGCACTTGGGGAGGAAGAAGTGAACTGGGGGGCTCTGAGGGAAGGGAGGCAGGAGGGGCGATGGGTCATGGACCTCCATTCCAGTTTGCATGGGGCCCTGTTGGTTGGACATGCAGTTACATCTGCGTTGTTCAGCCAGAACAACGGCCAAGAACCTCTGCCTTTTGTTTGTTCCCTTCTGGGTCTTCTCCAGTCCACCTTCCCTGGGTGACAGGACGGGAGTGAGGGTCTGCTCAGCCAGCTACCTTTTTCAGGGTGCAAATTGCAGCAACTACAGACTTGCCAAAGATTGATGCCTGTGAAAGGAACGTGTGCCCTGACCCTTGTCAGCAGCTCAGACCGTATTCGGGGCTGGCATCTGGCCAGAGGATGCTGCTGCAGTGTCTTGAAAACATGCAGAGAGCCAGGGACTTTCCAGGCACTATGGCTGGGCCTGGGACTGGGCAAGGAAGGGAGGTGGGCTCCATGCTGGAACTGCAGAGCTCTCCTGGGCTCTTTCAGGAGTGGAGGGAGCCCTGTGCTGGACCAGTCCGTGCTGGGGGCAACCTGTGACATGTGTTCCCTTCCTCCACATCCCTTGTCCTCATACCACATAGGATCTAGGAGACACTTCACCAGGATGCACAGCTACGGGATCAGTGCTTCCCAAGCTTCTCCAGCACATGGATCTCTAGTGGGACAGTGAGGCGGATGTGCCAAGGGCAAGGGTTCATCCAGGGGCTCAGGTGAATATTGCTGCCTGGATAGGTTGCACAAATAAAGGCTGGAAAGGCAGTAAGACCCAGCGTGGCTCTCCTTTCCTTGCCCTGTCCTGATGTCACTGGTGCTTTGGTGTTGGAGGGATGGGTGACAGCACATAAGATGCCTCCAGGCCCCAGTTCTCCATGCTGTCAGGCACCCTGGGGAGACGCCCTCACATGCAACCCACTGCTGCCCATGGCCCGTGCCTGCCCCATCTCCCAAGGGCTGCTGCCTGTGACCACATCGACCTCAGTGCTGCATGGGTGCATGGGCTGCTGCTCCACTGGGCACATGAGTACCCCCAGCATGGGATCTCCTTTTCTCTTCTGCACAGGTGATGGGTGAAGCCACAGAACTGCAGCCCTGGATCCCACACTGCCCCAGACACCCAACTTGTCCCCGAGGAAGGCAACAAGCTACTGCAGCTTGCTGGTCTCTTTGCCCAAGAGAGGGTTGCAGGGCAGATGTTGATGATCCCCCCACCGTCACATCATCATTGATTGCCCCCTCCATGCTGAGGGGGGCAAGAGCCTGGCATCTTATTGCGTCTCTGCTTTCTACAGCAGCCGGGACTTTGGTCTCCCCCTGGGTTACTCATTGCCCTTGATAACTATTTATGAGGGTCCTTATCAGGATCCGGTGAAAAGTCCTGGGGCTGCACCTCAGGGTTCCAGGCAGTGGGGCCGGGGGAGGGGCACGGCCCCCACCAGTATTGAGGAAACCCCATCACAGCTCTGTGTCCCATTGGGGTTCCTGGGATACGGATGATCAAGCTGTGGGAGCAGGGCTGGCCAAAGAGCTGGAGTCCAGGGCAGGCAAAGAGGAGCTGTGAGTGGTGGGGTGGTGAAGCTGGGGATGGGGTGGCAAAAGGAGCTCCTTGCTGGTTGCCTGGGGCAGCTGGAGAGACCTGGTGCCCGGGTCTTCTCAGAGGGGTGCTGGGGCAGGGAGAGAGGCAGTAGCAATGGATGGATTGAGGGAAATTCCAACTAAGTAGCGGGAAAAATGTTTTCAACATGAGACCACTTCAAGCACTGGAACAGGTTGCCCAAAAGTGGTTGTGAAACCTGCATCTTTGTTCTCTTTCAGACCATGTCCTGGCAATCACATGGAAGCGTGGAGGTCTTTGGTTATGCCCTGTTCAGAACAGGACCGGTGTTTCATGAAGTTGTTCAGGGCTTGGTCCAGCCATGTAAACATCTCTTTGGGTAGCCTTTGCCACCACTGAGATGCCCCAAGGGTTCCTATTCAGCTCCTCTGGCTCCACTTCTGCCTAGACCCCATCTTGCCAGCCATGCCCCTGCATGGGGTCACACTGTCCCACCTGTTGGACTCCACATTTTGTGTTGAGTCTCAAGAGGCTCCCATCAGTCTGTTCCTCCGGTGGGTTGAGGTTGCCACTCATCCTCAGCTCTCCACAATTCAACATTAACAGCAATGCTAATGGTGAGTTGTGCTGCTACCCCCTGCCCCACTTGCAGTCCAGCCCATGCACATCCCAGCCCTACAGATGTGTTCATCTCTTTGGGGAGGCCCCTTGAGGCAGCTGGACAGGGACGGGGGCTCAGGGGATGGGGATATGGGGTCACGCTGAGCCCCTTCTCAACCTGCCTGGGGTGGGTGGCTTGGCTTCGGGAGCAGAGCACGAGGTGAGGGAAGCAGAACAGATTGGCTCCTTGGTTTCCCTAATGGCTTGGCCACCTGCCAGGGTCCCTGTCTGGGGAACAAACAGGCAAGCGGTGAGCAGGTAGCGGCAGGTTGCGGGACCGGATAGGAAACAGGAGCCTACAAACTCATCTGGCCGTGATGGGGGCCCTGTCCCCAGTGTGCCCCCCACCTGGCACCCCGTGCCGTGATGGGCAGCCGGGAACAAGACAGGACGCATCTGTAAAGGCTGGGGGGGCGAGGGGGGGCTCACAGCTTACAGGAATCCCCCACCCTCCCACTTCTCCATCACCCAGCCCTCGGCCGGCTGGTGGGCTGCCTGCCAGGCTGGCCGAAAATGAAAGCAAAACGTCCGGAGATAAATAGGAGCAGCCTCGGCACCAGGCAGCAGTGCGCCTCCTGCTCCCCTGCCTTTTGCCCGGCTCAGCACCCACCATGGCTCTGCGCCTCCTCCTGCCCCTGCTGCTGCTGGCCGCTACCTTCCTCATCGCCCAGACTCAAGGTGAGGGGCACTGAGACCTCCTGCCCACCCGTGGTGGCACTGGGGGAAGGGGATGGGTGCTCGGTGGGGTCTCTGCAGAGTTCTTGGGGGGTGCATGTGTATGTGTGTGTGTGTGTGTGCGCGCACACCTGGTGGGTGTGCGGCGTTGGCTTCCCATGGTTGCTTGGCTTGGGAGCACACGTGTGTGTGCACACGCGGGTGGTGGGGCAGCGGAACTCCAAGCTGAATGGCGCAGGCAGGAAAACGAGGTTCAGTCCCTTTGCAAGGAGCCCGTTTCTGCCTCCGTTGGCAGTGAAATTGGTGTCATAATATGCCCAGGGCAGGGTCTGACCTGCAACTGGTGTTGAGAGCTCCCACCCTCACGTCCTGCCCCAACATGTCTCCCATGAGAGACACCCTGTGTGGTCAACCGGCTGTGCTGTGCTCCCCTGGAGCTGGGAAAGTGCCCTGGCTCAGTGAGGGTCCGAAATCTCAATCCGATTTTTCCCCTTTCCCCCAGGCATCGGTAGCTCGGCTTCGGACTGTTGCCTGAAGAACAGCCAGGCTGCCATCCCCAGGGGCTTGGTGAAGTCCTACATCCTCCAGGGACCCGAGTCGGGATGTTTGCTGCGTTCTGTTGTGTGAGTACCCCACTGTGGTCGCAACCACCCAGAGCAGTTTGGCTTCAACCAAGACCTTCCTCCCTGTGTCCCCCAGCTTGCCCGCCCTCCAGGTTTAAACCTTTCTGCCTGCACCCCCAGGTTTATCACCAAGAAGAATAAGAAAATCTGCGCTTCTCCCAGCGATCCTGCTGTCCAGAAGCTGATGCAGAACCTGGACAAGAGGGTGAAGAATGACAAGAAGGACGGGAAGAGGGGACAGTCCCCACGTTCTGGGGGCAGACCCAGGAGGCATAAGCGGCAGCGGGTCTAAGTCAAGCCTGAAGAGGTATGGGGTGTGTGTGTGTGCAGAGCAGGGGGGAAGCAGGGTGATGGTGCTGCCCCCCATGCCAGATCCTTCCCCATGGGCAGCTGGAGCTGCTGGGGCAAGGAAATGCTTGGGGACGGGCAAAGACCACCGTGCAAGGCAAGGGCCACTTGGCTGGGGTGGGTGTTCCTGCTGAGACCCTCCCCACCTCACCACCCCTTCCTTGCTGCCTTCTCCCCTAGGACGGATGCCTTCCCCACCGACGACCGACCCAACGCCTGGCAATGGACATCCACCCACCACCCACCCACCCACCAGCCCCGGGGCAAAGACAGGGCTGGCCGGGGGGGAGGTCGGGGGGGCTGCCCTCTGCTCTGCAGCCCCCTCTGCACTGCCATGTGCGCCACAGAGATACCCCCAGCCGGGACCCTCACACCGGCTGGGTGCTCTTGGCGGCGGAGGGCACCCCCAGGTCCCCACTTGCCCCTTGGCCACACCAACGGGGACCTGGACCCATGTGGGAGCTGAGCCGTGGCCCCGAGGGGAAAGTGGGCAGCCGTCCTGCCAGAGGGGATTTCTGTAGCTTGGCAGGATGGCAGCTTTTCCTGTGAATTTCTTTTTTTTTTTTTTGGGGGGGGGTGAGGAGTGGGGAGGGATTTATACATTTGTATTTATGTTTAAAGACTGTGCTTTCATTCAATCTTCCTGGAGGGTTCTACTTCTGGCTCCTTGTGCTTCACAGAGGACCCTTTATGCTGCAGGCTGGCTTTTCTGGAAAATTGCTTTTATTTTTCTACCAAATAAACGATGGCTGCGTTTCATTTCCCTTTGCTCACGCGTTTGCTCCTTTTGGCTTGCAGGGCTGTGGGGTGCCAGGCAGGTCCCATGTCCCCGTGGTCCTGCCCAGGCTGCTTGCTGGGTTCTTCCTCACTGGGCAACTAACAGCGGCTGAGATGCAGAGTTTGGGGACAGCTGGGGGGACAGTGTAGCTGTATGTCTGGGCTCCTCTAGGCTTTCCCTTTGGCTTCTATAGTTCACTCTTGCAGTGTAGTTTGGAGGAAGACAGACAGGATTTTGTCCCTTTGATTTTTAATTTTTTTTTTTTTAGGTACAAAAATGCAATGAAATCAGAACAAATTGTTCATTTTAATGCAATTATACCATTTTATCTCCTTTGGTTTTGCTGTTGTCAGAGATTCAGACATTATTAAGCCAAATGCTTAATTTTCTTAAAAAAAAAAAAAAAAGAAAAAAGAAACTCTCATATACTTTCTTCCCAAGTCTAAAAAGCCCACATACTGAAAACTGCATGTGAGGCTGTGCAGGTGGGAAAACAGAAGACTTTGCAAAATTCATCGTAGACACGCTGCAGCCGCTTGAGAGCAGCTCTATCCCAAACCTGTAGCAAAATGAGAAGTCACTAACCTGGGGACGCCATAAGGTGAGACGGGAAGTAGAAGGGGACAGATCCCATGGACACAGATCCTGTGGACACAGATCCCATGGAAAGGGTTGGCAGGGAAATGGCATCTCCCTGTGCTTGCAAACCCCTTCCAATATTGCTGAGCAGGAGCAAGTTGAAAGGCTGTGCCACAGTTGCAGTGCTATCTGCTTTGCGGAGACTTAAGACGTGGACTTTGGTCAGTAAAGGTCTATTAAGTCATATAATTGCAATAATAGGATTTGCGGGGCTTAACAGTATCAGCAAAGGCTGTGTGTTGGCTGGAGTAAAGCTTGCAGCTGGGTGATTCTATCGAGCACATTTATCTGCCTTGATTGCTTTATTAGGCGGGCGTTTAGGTTTATTATTTTAAGGCTGTGTAAAGAAACTGTGAAGTCCAAGATACCGGCCCTGAGTAGGGAACGGGCGTTGAGCTGGTTCCGTGCTGCCTTCCCCGCCCCGTGGGAGCGCGCGGCCGACTGCCAGCCTGGCTTTTGGGTGAGATGCGAGGCAATAAAATATATCCTTTACAACTAAACTCACTCCTCCTGGCTGCTGTGGTGGGCTGCGGTGGGGTGGGAAGGTTTGCACAGCATTTGGGGGGGGTGGGTGGGGAGCTGCTCTCCTGCCCCACACACTGTCATCCCCCAGGTCCTGGTTTTTGCAGCTTCCCCCCTGCCCCCGCCCCGGCCCTGGGTGCTGTGTCCCTGGGGTGCAGGGGCTGGGACCTCCCCCAAGAAGTCCTGAGATGCCAGCAAACTCGAGGGGCACGATGCGGTTTTGTCCAGGGTGTTTTTCCCTCACGGCCGAACCCATCCCTCTGGCCCTGACCCTGAACAAGCACCACTTGCTCAAAGCAGAGGCTCTGTGCTGTGGGCTGCTTTGGGAAAACAGCATTAAAATGAGTTATTAATGAGGCAGTGCTCTGGCCTGGGCTTTTCTGGGACCCTGGGAACAGACACCATCCGGAGTTGCCGTGGGAGGGCTGGAGGCAGCCCTGCCTTTGCTGGGGACGCGCTGCAACCCTGCTTTCTGCAGGACTCCTTCTTGGGCCGGTCACAGCGCCAGGGGGATTGTGAAATGGTTGCAAAAACCCCCTGGAAATGAGGCCCAGCTGAGTAGGTCTGCAACCACAAACAGCAAAGCCTGAGCAGAGGCTGGAGCCACCCAGACGTGAAATGCATCCTGGTGTCTCTCTGGCTGCAGAGGTAAACGCCACAGGGGTGGGTTTTTCCCCGTCAGATGCTCAGTGAGTCTTAGGCTAAGACAGGTTATGAAACATGCACGCCAGGGTTCTCTAATTTACCGTAAGTTTTACCCTAATGGCAGCGCTTGTGGAAGAAGAGCGTCGGAGTTTGTCCCACGCTTGGGCACTGACCCCTGTGTGCGTGTGAGCAGGGAGACACAGATGCACAAATGCAGCCCCACGTGTGCCCGTGCCTGCGCACACACGGCGTTTCCACACTGCTTCCAGCTTTCCTGCAGAAAGCTGCTTTTAAGAAAAATAAGGTGTCGGGGTTAGTGGGAGCCTCTTGCTGGCGAGGCAGGTGGCCGTGGGGGAAAACACCTCCGAGGAGATTCCCTGCCAGAGGCTGGGATGTGGAGCGCACAGCAGGGGCCAAAACCCCTTCCCCACGGAGGAGCTGAACCCACAGAGCCCAGCTGAGACAAGTGATGTACAGAAGATGCCCCAAGACGATGCAGCAGAGGAGGATTCGCCCTGTTGTACCCACAGCAGAGCAAACCCACCGCTTCGCCCCACGTGCGAAGGCAAGGCAGCGTCGATGCGGCGTGCGCTGGGGTGTGCGAGAGGGGGAGATGTCCCCCCTGGACATTCTGCAGGTAGGGCAAGAAAGCTGCAACCCTGTCAAGCAGAGCGACAAGTTGGGAGAGCTGGGCCACCCTGGAGCAGAGAGGCTCCAGTGACAGCAGAAAGTAGCCAGGCAAGACAGAAACCAGAGTGCAGCCAAGAAAAGGGAAGGCTTGAACCCAGGCCAAATGATTAGCTCAAGTCATTAGCCAGCACAGACGATGGTCCAGGCTTGTGCCAGCGGCAGAGCGCGCTGGGCTGTGATGCTGGGCTGAGGTCCAGGAGAGCTCACCTGGAGACACGGGCGCCAGGTCCGTCCCTCTGCCCCGTGCTGTCCCGAGGAGCAGGAGCTGGCTACCCTGCAGCAGCTCCCTGGGTGCCAAGAGCTGTTTCTGGGGCCACGTGGCTGCTGAAGGGGCCTGTGGTTTCCAGCTGAAGCTACAAGGCGTTTTTTGGTGCTCCCTTCACCAACACTGCTCTCCTGGGCTCTGCCCATGGTGTTGAGGGACAAGAGGAGGTGGAGAAGCAGCTGGTGGGCAGTAGGGACTCCACCTTTCCCACTCTAAGGTATTTCCAATCCCAGCCAACCCTTGGCACCTATCCTGTCCTAGAGGTCCGTGGCTCAGAGCCTCTTCTCAACCCTTTCTTCACCTACATGTAGCTCCCAAGTGCCCTCCTTCCCCCATCCTCTGTTTTGCTGGCTGGAGCCCCTCAGCTTTGGTATGTCGTCCTTCCACTTGCCAGACCCCCACATCCCTCCGTTTGCCTACCATCCTGCTGGGGACTGCAGACTAGCTCCCGGGCTGCAGGTCTCCAAGGGGTGATGGAGGAGCATGTGCATTCCTCTGAGGATGTCCTGCAGCAGGGCCAACATCAGCTGCATCCCAAAGCTGCACCAGAATGAGAACCCCACGGCCTCCTCTGCCCGGTGTTAGCCTAAGAGCCAAGAGAGCAGTGAAAGACAGCAGTCTTCAGGGCTTTTGGTCCATCCCATGCGCTTTTAGATCTGTTCACAGGTGAGGTTGGGGTGCAGCCTCATCGGGCATCCTTCCTGCCAAGGCACATGGGAGATGACAAGGTGATTGCTGACAGGCTGCTTTTTGCACAGGTCTCCTCGCTGTTCCCCAGCCATCTTCTCCTGAAGCCCCTGAAGCGTTGCAGCAAGGAAGACAAGTGGCCTGATGACAGGGAGCCAGGACTGTGGGCATCCCACCTGGCCACTGCCATCTCGATGCCATCACAGCATGTGTAAGGACATTAGCAGGAAACATCTGACTGGGAAGCTGCACAGCATGAAGATGATGCTGAGGGACTTGAGCGTTCCAGGTACCCCAGGAGATGGCTCTCACCTGAGGAGGTTGAGCGGGACCCAGCTGAAGGGTCTTCGCTCTGCTGCCCGTCACCTACAGTGACCTCAACATCAATGGTGCTGAAGGCAACGAGTGTTAGGGACAGATGGGCTCTAACAGACCATAAATTGGCACCTTCTGCATCCCTCTTAGCCAGATCCTCAGGATCATCTTTGCTCCCCCTGGGCAAGGTCATGGATTGATCTTTATTTGGCCTTAACTCCATTTAAATCAGATTGACCAGGTTCCCTCAGCTGGAGGAGATCCAGTGGGTCCCGAGCCCCAGAGGCTGGTGGTTGCTGGAGTCCCCATGTCACACCAGGACAGGGACAGCAACGGGAACCATGCGGGAATCTTCCCCATGCCGGGAGACGCGAGGGAAATTGAAATAGCTGTAATGTCTGCCCAGTATTTCCCAATAAGGTAAATGCAGCCAGGCCAGATCCTGCCCCAGGGACTGACTGTGCCTGGAATTTGCTGAAATTCCCCCTTTGCCCTTTCCAGCTCCATGGCTTGGAGGTGGGAAGCAGAGCACCACAAGGCACCCCAGGGAGCACGCTGGAGCCCACGAGCCTGGCAGGGAGCAGTAACCCTGGGGGCTCCCACAGCTTCCGGGAGGGTGGCAGCATGGCTGGTGCTCCACGAGGAGAGCCTCGGGATGGAGGTGATTCTCACATGGTCCATTTACATTTTGGCGGGTTGAATTTCCCATGGGGATGCTCCCCCATGCACAGTTTCAACTTTAATTAACAATGGCATTATTGAGGCTTTTGCAGGGATGAGTGTTCAGGGATGCTTTGCATTGCCTGTAGTGTCCTCAGGGCTGGAGCTCCAATGCTCCTAAATTGCTCTGATTGAGGCTTAAATGGGTCAGCACACACGATGCTCTCCTCTCTTCTCAATTCACACCAAATCCCCTGCCTGTTCCCTGCCTGTGTGTGCCTCTGGAGAGCCTGGACCCCCAAAGCGTCTCCTCTTTCTCATCTGTGCTGTCTCTACTGGTCCCCAAGGCTCTGCGAGGGGGATGGGGTGACCTCCCTGGATGCCACAGGGATGCACTCCAGAGATGACCACTCTCTTCTTAGAAATCCCACTGGCTCTGCTGGAGTGGGGGAAACCCATCACATTCCCCTTTCACAACACGAGTGGAAAGCCCCTTTCCTCACTCTCCCAAGCCCCTTCTGGGGAGCAGAAGTGGCTGGAGCAGCCGTGCTTTCACCCACTTAGCACGCAGACAGCTGCCGGGGAGGTGACAGAGCCTCTCTTTCCTTCCCATGTGTCAGCAGAGACTGTGGACAGCTCAAGGGCAGGTGGTACCCTGCAGCCAGAGGTGGTTAAAGTACCCCCAGAAGGATGTATTCCCATGCTGCTTTCCGTGTGGAGCCAGCAGCTGGTGGGAACTTCTTGTGCCAGGAAAGTGGCTGGGGACTCCCCTCACTTGCTGTGGGGACCGGGACTGGGAGGGGCGTCCCATAGGACAGGACCCCCAGCACCCCTTGCCAGCCCTCGGGCATGCTCTGGTAGCTCCCAAACCCACCCAACATGCAAGGAGGAAAGGGTTTGCTGTCAGGCAGCATCTCCAGCACCCTTTGCCAGTGGGTCAGGGCTCTGCTCTTGGGGTCCCCCCTTTGCATGGGGCTCTGTCCCATCAGGCCGGCCTCCAGGGAGGAGCTGGCTCTGGATTAGGAGCTGTTGCTTCTAGAGATCTGGCCACCAGCATCCAGGAGCTGTCATCCTCCCTGCTTTGGCATCTCTTTGGCAGCATCCCAGGGGAGAACAAGCAGAGATCAGGTCCCAGAGCCAGCCTGCATCCCCAGACCTGCAGGGAGGCCGGGGCTGATGACTAATGCTAATCCTCCGCCACCTAAATTCCCCTTCTGCTAGCCAAGACTTCTCTCCAATAGCTTGTGAGTGCTAGAAGAATGCAGGTGCTGACTGAATTTAAGCTGACACTTCCTATTTGTGCTGCTCATCCTGCCCACCAGCACCTGCCTAATCCCTTCAGCAAGGCACCGGCTTGCCGGGGCACAGCGGTGGCCGGAGGCGATGCTCTCCTGATGGAGGAGATCACCCCATGCGCGAGGTTGGTGCCAGTCCAGGGATGGAGCACCTTGGCCAGTGGCTGGAGTCCTCTCTTGCTTCTTACCGGGGGTGGGGAGAGGACAGAGCCCACTATCTCCTACTGCTGAGAGGAGCAGAGGGATCCACTGAGGTACTTAGGGTCCCAGCCCCGTGTCCAGTCCCCAGGTAGATATTTGTTCCTGTGGAAGGGCTGTGCAGTGCTCTTCACCAGGAGAGGTGGAGAGGTGCCAGAATAACTCAAAGCTGGAGCAAGGGAGAGGGTGGAGGGATGGAGGCCCCTCTCCAGGATTTGTTCACCTCTCTGGGAAAATATTTTTCCTATTATCTGTGGGAATTTCCCTGAGTACAACTAATGCCATTGACTCTCATCCTGTCCCTGAGTCCCTCCAAGAAGAGCCTGTCTCTGGTATCTCTCCAAGCCCCTACACGGCATCTGCTGCACAACCCGGCTGCTCTCAGCATCCCACACGGTACCTATCAGGGTTGAAGCCCCTGGTGAAGGGGTATCATCCCAGGTGCCACTGGCATGGTGGTGAGTCACCATCCCAAGGAGAAACAGCCTCCATCCCTGCGCCCCCGCAAAAGGTTTGTAAAGGAAGCGCTGGTCTTCACTCCTTGCAGCCCACGCAGCCGGTGAGCTGCCGGCACCCTGTGCCATACACACAGCCTCTGTGGGGGATTTCTCCTCTTGTGCAGAGAAAACCTGTTTCCAGGAAGCTCTGCAGCTGCCTTTGGCTGTGAGCCCATTTTCTGGGACACCTGGAAACCAGGTTGTCTTTCGGCATGTGTGATCGCAGCCCTGGAGTGGAACACGCTGGCTGGGCCCTCCTCCATCCACCAGCTTCGGATGTGCCCCCCTGTGCAGGCGGTGGAAAGGGCAGGGAGAGCCAGCCAGGGACCTGTGACCAGACAGGGGGGGCTCAGGGTGAGCCAGGCATCACCCCAGTACTGATATATACCCAAAAAGATGGGGTTGAGGCAACTTCTACCCCCAGCATCAGTGGGTTGAGGCCATGTGGTATCTAATGCGAACATCCCAGAGACGTCTTGGAGAAGGGACTGGGAAATGTATGGGATGGGACTCCCCACATGCTTGCCCGGGTACTTTGGCAGGGTAAAGGGACCCTGGAGCTGCTCTGCCCCTGAGCAGCAGCCCTGGTGGCCTGGGTGCCGGAGAGGGCAGGAGGGTGTTTGGCTCTGGGTCCGTGGAGCAGCTGGCTGCAGGGAAAGCCGCCCAGATATTCGGGAACTGCTCAAAGATTAAAATCCAGCCTGTGGCAAGACTTGTTGCAACTTCCCACCCCTCTTCCCCAAGAGAAAGTGAAAGCCACGGGCTATAAGGATAAATAGGCAGCGTGGAGCACCAGCAGCAGAGCGCAGGGAAGCCGTGCAGAGCTCACCTCTCCTGCCCGGAGCAACGTCACCTCCAGCCCCATCCTCTGCCAGACTCAGAAGCAAAATGCAGTGGCTGCACCTCCTCTGCCTCAGCCTCCTGGTCCTGGGATGTATCCTGAATGGTAAGAGGGAACCCTTCAGGCTGCCTTTCTTGTGGAAGGGAGAGGATCCAGTTTCTTGCTCTCTTTTCTGTTTCCAGCAGACATTTAGAGGGATTCATGGCCGGGGCTCTGTCACAGTCCTCTTGTGTCCTCTGCTTGTAACCTGTCCCAGAGGGACTCTGACCTGCCCAAAGTCCAGGCAGGACCCTGCAGGGCATTGAGGCTGGAAAGTTGTGCTTGGTAAAGGCCGTGGAGCAATCCTGCCTCCCAGTGCCCTAGCCCAGCCTGTGCACACCGGGCTGGGATCACCTTGGTCCCGTTCGTCCCAGCACACCAGAGGGACCATCCCTGGCACCCTTTGGTGTGGGGCAGCCTGAGGGGGAAGCGGCAGAGCTGGGAGTGGGATGGAAGGTGGGTGTTAGGGAAGAGTTTGTGTTTGAGGGGCTGCAGGTGTTGGATATGGGCTTTGCACAGGTCACAGCTGTCTGGTTGGGTGACACCAGGCCCTCTGTGGAGAGCTGGGAGTCGCAGATGCCTTGAGGTGTTGTACCACACTGTGCTACCTGGGGTTACAGGCACCCCTGGGCACTGCCAGCCTTGGTGGGCATTAACAGTGAACACAGCATTTGCCTGGAGGGTGACCGAGGTCACCTCTCCTACTGCAGCATCCTTAAGTAAAGAATCCTGTCCTGCTTTGCTTGCTGCTGGCGCTGGCCCTGGGGGTGCAGGAGGGACCCAGGCATGCAGAAGGCTTGCCCCCCGCCAATCTGCTGTTTCTCATCTCCTTTGCTTTCTGTCAGAAGGAGGCAAAGGGCTCCTGGCACCAGGGTGTGGGAGCAATAAAGCTGCTGGCTGCATGTGCAGCCGGGCCAGTGTGCGAGAGCGTCGCTGGTGGCACCATCCTGCCCTGCGCCTCCGGGATGGCCTCACAGCCCCTTCTCCCTCAGGGGAGGGTGGGTGAAGGCACAGCTGACCCTTGGAGAGCATCCTCAGCCTACATGGTGTGTTCCTTCTCCAGTGCACGGCGGGAACAACGTCCTTGACTGCTGCCTGCGGACGAGCGAGACGCCCATCCCGCGGCGGATAGTGCAGGACTACCGGCTCCAGCTGGTGCAGGATGGCTGCAACATCCCGGCTGCTGTGTAAGAGCCCCAGGGTGGTGATGGTTGAGGGACAAGAGCCCCTGGCTGGTGATGGCCAAGGGATGGACCCCACGGGAGGGCAGGGGCGGAGGCAGAGCAGGGTGGAGGAGGGATGTTGAGCCGCGTTTGGGGCGGAGGGAATAGAGAGGGTTGTGGAGGAGACCCTGGAGATCAGAGGATCAATCAGAGCAGGACTTGCCAGGAGGGGAAAACCTGGGACAAAAGTCAGGGAAGAAAGTCATCCCAAGGTAGAGTTGGAGGCGGGCAGTGAGGGAGGCAGTGGTTGAGAGCTGAGCTGTGCTTGAAGATCCCTGGAGTGTCCTGCTCATTTTTTGTTTTTTTTTTTTTTTTTTGCCCCATGGACCTGGCAGGTTCATCACCACAAAGGGCAAACGTCTCTGTGCCCCGCTCCAAGCCCCATGGGTGATTCGCCTCCAAGAGAAGCTGGATGCCATCTCTGCCAGGAAGGTAAGAACCATTCCTGTTCTCAGCTGGGAATGGGGGCAGCAAAACCCCTCTGCCCCACTTCTGCCCTGCAAGCTTGGAGCTTGCAACTTGCACATCTTCATGGGGAGGGCTTGTAGTGATTTTGATGGGTGCTTTGCAAGCCCAGCTAGGTCCCCACTTCACCATCATGGCTTGGCCAAGAGAGGTGACCCCTTGGTGACCACCTCGACCATGGAGAAGAGACTCTGGGGAGGCTCCTGCTCCAAGGATCACACTCATCACAGCTTGGTTTTTCACTTTCCCAGGCCAAAGCCCAAGGCAAGTAGTCTCCAAAGAAACCCATAGCTGGCCCCAGTGCCTGGAGCGGGGCTGGCTCCCAGCTGTGAATCTGAACCAAATGGAGCTGACCTGCTTCCACCTTCAGCCACAAGGCCAACCCTCCTTGGGACTTGTGCCAGTGCACGGAGCTGGGCAAAGTCCTGTCTGTTCTCTCTTCTTCCCTCTCTCTCCGGTGTGATCCAGCAATCTGCATCAGGCTGAGCCAGGGCTGCTGGACCAGAACCTTTGCAGCCTGGAAGCCAGTTGATGGACTGTCCTGGGAGACAAGTTTGGCGGGGGCAGGGGGTGTCTCAGCCTTCCCTTGCAACAGCTGTGATCTCCAGCACCAGTCTGGTCCCCTTGGTTTCCAGCATCAGCCCCAAAACTTCTGCAGTCCTTCTGCATCCTTGGCTGCCAGGACAGAACAGTGTGGGGATGGAGTGGAGGAATGGGGATGTTCCTTGCTGGCCATGCACTCTGCTGCTGCCCCACTGAGCCCAACATAGATGTTCCCAGGCAGAGCATGGCCTCTCTCTTGCCCTGACTTCTCTGCACTGTTTCCCCTCCTGCCTTTCCTTACCTGGGTAGAAATGTGGCGGTGGCAGAGTGGGCAGTGATGTTGCACTCCTCAGGGACGTTGCCCCTGTTCTTGGTCCCCCCGGACTGCCACTGTGCTCACAGCCTGGGCTTTGGGATGCGTGAGCAGTGTTTGTTCCACTCTCAGGTATTTGCTGCTAGATCTGTTTGATGAAACAATTATGTGTGTCAGCTGCTTCTTTTCTTTCTTTTTTTTTTATCATGCTGTGATTTTGTTAAATAAAAAGAAAAAACAGTGGATGGTTGAGCTGTCTCGTGTTTGAACCCAATGGCCAGCCCGGAGCATGGGGCATGCAGCCAAGGAGGGGCATAAAGTGGTTTTCATGGGGGTGAAGGACATATTCTACAGCAGCTGGGCTGCAGGTGTCTTCTGAGGGGTCTCAACACTGTGGTGAGGTGGACACCCTGCTCTGCTCTGCTTGGCTAGGCTGCCAGAGCAGGTCCTCAGGGGCTTGTATGGCAGAGATGGGGTGGGAGAGACCATGCCAGTGTTGCACTACCCAGCCCAAATCACTCTCAGCCCCACTGGTGAGGCCGCCAGGCTGGAGGTCCACAGCTCTCACCTCCCACAAAAGCGTAGGACATGGATGAAGAGCTGTGGTAACAGGAGCTTTGTCCTTGTAATGAAGGGAAAAAGAGGCACAGTGTGGCCCGTTAGGACTGGTGGTTGGCACCTGGGTGCTTGCTTGCAGCTGGGCTGCAGGGGAAGAGAAAGAGCTTTTGGGGAAATGGAGGCAGGTGAAGACACCTGCTCCTGGACATGTCCGTGGGCAGCCCACCATCTCCTGCCCCTCATCACCAATGAGCTGGGAATCTCTGGCCAGTTTCCTCCCAAGCCTTGGGTCTCCTGGGACTGTGCACTGGTCTTGCTGCCCCAAAGTGGCTTGAAGTGTTCCCTTGGGAACTGCTTTTTTGCCCACGCCATGCAATATTTATACAAAACCGTTCCATTTGGGTGAAACATGGGTTGAACATACATGGGTGGGGTTTGCATGGTCAACAGCCAGGCGCCATGTTCTCCTTCTAAAGACCACTGTTCTACACGGTTAAATTATTTGCACTGTCCCTGGCCAGGTTTTGGTGCCAGCCAGCAAGCCTGGGCACAGGCTAGGAGTGAGATGGCTCAGGGACTGTTCCTGAAGGCAGGAGATGGCATTCCTGGTGGTGCAGTGGCTGGACTGTGCAAGCCAGGGGATGTGCAGGCACCTGATGGCTTTTGCTGAGACTTGTTGAACATGAGCTTAACCCTGGCCTTTTTGTTCCCCTAGTCTGCTGGCTCCCTTGGTTGGTGGCTGGGGTTTCTGTTTCAGGTGTTCCCCCCTCTGGGGGTCCTCTCCTCCCTGGTATCTGTGCACTGACAATGCCCTGGGCTTGGCTGATTCTTGGTGTGACTTTCCCAGAGCGCCAGCTCATGTCCCAGCTCATTAACTATAGTGACAACCCCAGCAATACAATCCCGAGGAGGAGGAGGCAGAGGAGGAAGGGTGGTATGGGAAGAGAGGCCAAGACAAACAGCGTGAGTGGGAAAGGAGGATAAATGGTGTTTGTTTGGGCAGAAGCCTTCCTGCTGCTCGCTTAGTGACCCACGGGGGGGCTGTGGCTGGGGAGGAGGGGGATCCTCACCATGGAACTACACCGGGGCTGAGCTGCTGCAGCTGGTGCGGGTCCCTGAGCGGGACAGGGGCTGCAGGAGAGGCTCAGCCTGGGGTGGGTAAGGTTCATTCTTGGCTGCAGGCGACCCTGACAAGGAGCCTCTGTGGTATTCTGGCCCCGTTCCTTGGAAAGCTGGGGGAGAAGGGGCTTGCAGTGATCTCTTAGATGTTGAAAGCCGGCTTATCTGTTTCCATCAGGGTTTGAGGGACTGCTTGTAAAAGAGCGGATGCTGCCGTTCATCACAGATCCCTGCCAAGTCCTTGTCTTCTATGGGTCTCAAGGATGTGGTGAGCCAGGGCCCAGCTCTGGCAGCAGGCTGCCCTTACCCCACAGTGAAGGACAGGAGGACATGGTGTCCTGGGCCAGGTACGTGGTCCTGGCTGGCTGTCCCTCCTCCAGCCCTGCGGCAGCTGTCCCTACTCCAGAGCCTAACTCTTGGAAATCTGTCAAAAAACAGCTGGGTTCAGTGCTTGGTAAACTACGGAGTTTTTCTGATACAAAATGTCAACGATCTCTTTAGAGGGAAGCAGCCACTTTCCTTGGAGAAGGCAGCTCATCGCTGCCATGCCAAAAACCTCGGGTCCCGGCAAAGAGCTGGATTCAGTGAAAAATGTTGTGTGTCCTCTGGTTTCTCTGTCCCCAGCTGTCCCCTTCCTGCTCCTTGTTTACCGTCACTGCACTCGCAGGGGCTGGCGGGGCAGGATGGGGATCTGCTGATGGATGGTGCAGACATGCCCTCAGTTGATCGGGGGGGCTAAGTGCAGGGATCACTTTGGTGTGAGGAGTTCTGGAGCATCGGTTGAATCACCTGCAGTCCTTTACCCACATCTGGGACACCTATTTCACACGTCGTGGAATAACAAGGTGTTATAACTGAAGAGCTTTCCTAAAGGGCTAAGAAAACAGCCCCTCTCCTCACAACTGTGCACAAGAACAGGAGAGAAAGACAAGGCTCCATCTATGCAAGGAAACTGAGCACGCTTTGGGTTGTTCTCTAGCTGTCAGGTCTCATAGCCAGGATCATGAGAGCATTCCGGTCTCTCCCAGGCATGGTGAAAGCTGTCTTAGAGGCTTCCCAGGCTACACTCAAGGGGCAGAAGACACAGCAGGCACAATCTGCTGCAGTCTCGGGGTCTGACCTGGCATGGGCATTCCCAGCCAGGAGGTAGGATTGAAGGTCCATAGCAAAAACACTCGTCTGCTTCTCTATAGCAAGAGGAAAGTGCTATACTGGTCTCACTTGGCGCCGTAATACCCCTTTCAAGGGCTTTACTGGAACTGGTTCTGTCCCTTGCCTCCAAAGAGGTTGTGTATGGGGGCTTTTTGTGTCACCAACATTCCCCATGTGTTGCACATGTTGCTCCTGAAGGGACCAGGGAGGGCTGCACCTCCACCCACAGGCAAGATGAGCATCTCCATGGGCGCAAAAAGCTACTCCCCCTTTTGCAGCCCTCACATGGCCTCTTCACATCACTCCTTGGTGCAGAGGAGTCCATGGGAGCTGTGAGTATGTCATGGGCATGTTTACCAGTGCAAGGACCAGCTGTCTCCCACCCTGGTGGTTGCCTCTGCTTGATGCCAAGGCAAGGGGTTGCTCTCCATGGGCACAGCTCCCTTGACACTAGCTCTGGACCTGGCTGGCAGGGGCTCAGGGACCTGCCCAGATTTTTGTGAGGAGATGGGACATGTGGACCATTGGGAAGGGTGGGAACCCAGGTGAGGAAAAGCCCCTTCAGTCTTCTCCTGTTGCGCTGTTTGTTCTTGCCTGAACAATAACATGTGTGGGTAAGGGAGAGGATCTAGGCCTGGCATCTCTCCTCCCCAGGTCCCTGCTTGCTTCCCTTTCATTCCCAGCATGTCATCGCGAGTGCTGCTTGTCCAGACACTTTCTGATGAGATTTGTCCTGTGGGAAGATGCCAGCAGCCTTGACCAGACTGTAGGGCTCTGAGCATGAGTTGATGCCATCACTGCCACCCTCCTCCTGCAGCTGGACTCTCCCTGGTGGTATCGCCCAGCCTGCACCACCTCCATGGTCTCGCTTCTTCGGTCTCATCTCCAGATCATGGAACAGGTCCAGCAGGAGGCCACTGAAATGATCAGAGGGCTGGAGCACCTCTGCCATGAAGACAGGCTGAGACAGCTGGGGTTGTTCAGCCTGGAGAAGAGAAGGCTCCGGGGAGAACTTATAACAGCCTTCGTGTATCTGAAGGGAGCCTACAGGAGAGCTGGAGAGGGTCTCTTTGTCAGGAAGTGTAGCGACAGGATGAGGGGTAATGGTTTTAAATTGAAAGAGGAGAGATTTAGATTAGATACTAGAAAGAAATTCTTTATTGTGAGGGTGGTGAGGCACTGGAACAGGTTGCCCAGGGAAGCTGTGGATGCCCCATTCCTGGAGGTGTTCAAGGCCAGGCTGGATGGGGTTTTGAGCAACCTGCTGTAGTGAGAAGCTTCCCTGCCCATGGCAGGGGGGTTGGAGCTCAATGATATTTAAGGTCCCTTCCAACTCTAACCATTCTAGGATTCTATGATTCTATGACTGGAGCAGGGGACCAGGCTGCTTTTCTTGGCCTGGGTCCCTGGATTCAAACTGAGTTCAGGAGTTGTCGGATCTGGTGACTGTTGTGCCCGCACAGGGCTCTCCTCAGTGCTTTTGTAAGCTGCAGGGACTACAGGTCATTGCAGCGTCAGCTCAGCCACCAGCCAGGTGCACCCTTGCCCAGGTCCCAGGGGTCAGAGCACCCTTTGGAAAAGAAGGGGGCACCCATCCTCTCTGCCCTCAGATGCACTCATCTTCTCTTTACGCACAGTAGCAGTAAAAACTGGAGATTAAAGAGAAAACCAGGAGGACAAGCAAATACGAGACTTGTCCTGCTGCCAGAAGCCTCTGGAAAGTACCTTCCCCATTACCCATCCCTCTCAATGAACCGGTAGGCAGTGATGGAAGGCGTAATGCCATTTATGTGGCACTCCCCACCTTTCCCTCCTGATTTCCTGCTTAGCTGTGCATTTAGGGAAGGTTTTCTCCACTCCTCTTGGTGTGACCCCTGGGCAGCAGGCCGGAGGGGTCTCCCTCCTTTTCTCCGTTGCTCTGCAACCACAGAAAAATGCCATGGCTGCATGGCAAAACACAGCTGGGTCTGTTGGAGATTGAGGTGAGGTGGCACCACCCGGCACAGACTGCAGGGATGGGGCTTGGAAGGGACTAATGAAGACCTGGGAGCTCCCTGAGCTCTGCTTGGGAGCAGATGGGAAGGACAAACACGGGGCAAGAACTGGGCAAGGACAGCAGCAAAGAAGAGAAGATTCTGGACCACCTCACGGATTTGGGAAATCGATGTGCAGCCTGAGGCTGGCTGGGATGCATTAAACCCATAAGCATGAAAAACCTTTCCTTGTCTAGGGTGGAAAGGGAGAGCCAGAAGACTTCTAGCCATAAGGCAGACTCAGAGGCTCTTCCTGTGATCCTTGTTTAGCTCTATCACGTGCAAACCTCTAATCTTGGGGTCTCCCCGCCCCTCTGTCTGTTTGACCCCATGCTGTCTAGTTTTCTGCCCATTTTCTTTGTACCCTTCTGCCCCAGGCTTTACCTGAGTGGTGGCTATTCTGTGTCTATCCAGAGGGATTTGGCAGCTCTGTTGTGTCACCACAGATGTGCCAGGTGTGGTACGGCTGCTAGGCTTGGGAGAATCACCCTCACCAGTCTTTGGTATGCCTCCTCCACAAACACATCTCACTCTTCTCCACTTTCCCACAGAAAACAGTATTTTCTTTTTTGCAGATGTTTTGGCTGGGAAAGCCCCTTCTCTGCTGCGCTGACTGTCCCCAAACTGCAAGGACACAACTGTGTTTACATGCATGTTCCTTGATTTTGTTTAAATTATTAAGCCATGACTTTCGCTGGGAGGAGAGAAAAACTGAAAAGCAGCACTTATTATCAGGAGCCTTGTGGGCTGCTGAGGTGGTCTTTGGTGAAGAATTCAAGTGCTTTCCTTGAAAGGTCCTGCAATTTGTACTTTCCCACCTTTTATTTAGTTGACATGGCTTCTGGAAAGGCACCAGTCAGCATTTACAGTCAGCATTACAGATGGATGACAGCCACTGCGTTGCAAAGAACAAAAGCAGAAGTGTCCCGGATACGCTACAGATACAGATTTGTCCTCTTCTCACAGTGCTTAGTTTCATTTCCCAGCTACTGCGCAATGCTCCAGCATCCTCCTCTCCCCCTGCCAAGGCCAGCTACCCCAGGGAATTCCCGGTGTCAGAGCCTGCAGGGCTGTGGGTTTCATTGCCCACCTGGAGAGAAAGCAGGGCTGAACTCCGCTGGGCTGATCCCTGCTGCTCCCAAAGGCTGCATCCCTGCTGTGAAACGGCTTTTTTGGGTGAGCCTTTGGGATTCGGTGGGACCGGGCAAGGGCGGTAGGTCCTGGAGGCGCTGGTCCTCAGCTCTGCACTTCCCACCTGGGGCAGGGAGGCTCTGCCCTGCGAGCGTGGCATCACCCCGTGCCTCAGCAGAAGCATGAGGAGCAGTAGATATTTTGCAGCGTGAGAGGGGATGGTAGGAAGAAAGCTCTCCCTCTGCCTTGGACCGGTTTCAAGCCGAACCACTCGCTAGCCCTGCTGCTAGCAAATCCAGTGCAGGTGGCTGGTTGCAAAAATTAGCATCTCCTGGCATGCTCGCGTTTAAAACTGCGTTAGCGCAGACTAAAGCAAAAAATCACCACAAAGAAGCCATTTGTGAGTCAGCCTCGTAGCAAGAGGTGCTTAGATCTCCAGCCCAACTTGGCAGCTGGTGCAGTGGTAATGAATGGGAGAAACAGGGGCTGTGTTGTGGCTGTTGGGATGAGGACAAGTGGGTTTGCTTGCCACTGCATCCAGGCTCTGTCCCCTTCTGTCCTGGCAGGGACAACTGTTTTAATTTATAGAATCGTAGAATGGTTTAGATTGGAAAAGACCTTAAAGGTCATAGAGTTCCAACCCCCCTGTCATGGGCAGGAACACCTCCCACTGGCCCAGGGGCTCAAAGCCCCATCTAGCCTGGTCTTGAACACCTCCAGGGATGGCGCATCCACAACTTCCCTGGGCAACCTGTTCCAGCGCCTCAGCACCCTCATAGTGAAAAATTTCTTCCTGGTATCTAATCTAAATCTACCCTTTTCCAATCTGAAGCCACCACTTCTTGTCCCATCACTACATGCCCTTGTAAGAATTCCATCCCCATGTCTCCTCTAGGCCCCCTTCAGGTTACTGGAAGGCTGCTATAAGGTCTCCTCAGAGCCATCTCTTCTCCAGGCTGAACAACCTGAACTCTCTTGGCCTGTCTTCCTAGGAGAGGTGCTCCAGCTCTATAATTATCACTGTGGTCCAAATTTATCTCTGAGCTTTGTTCAGTGGGGATTTTGGGCATCACTCATGAGTGACCCTGTAATGCAGGAGTTAGTTAGTCTTGGCAGGAAAGGTGATCCCAGATGGGACAAGTGGGCTCTGGGCAGGTGTACACCCACTTGGGAGAGTTGTGGGCAGCAGCAGTGAGTTTAATCAGAGGTCTGGATGGCCTGGCTTCCAAGCACAGGCTGAAAGAACTTGGGATTACCCTGATTCCAGGAATGGATGAGATGGTCCCCTAGTGCACGGGAGGATGCTGAAAAGAGAAAGTGAAAAAAGTACTCTCTGAGTTTACTTCTCATAGGTCAAGAAACCACAAGGTTCCTTGGGGTCAGACTTCAGGGGGAAATTCCATTTAGCAGGAAGAAGCAGCTGAAGAAATGCTACATCTCCACTGCTGGAGATTTTTATGGTTAGACCGGTGTTTGTCAGAAAGCTGTGTAAGTAGTACTGACCCTGGCTTAGTGCAGGATGGATTAGATGATCTGGGACAGTCCTTCCAAATCCCTTTTGCCCCCTGTTATTCTGGTCTACCTGGTTTCTAGTGGGTGAGGTGGACTTCCTCTGCCTTATGCTGTTCCTCTGAGGCTGGATGGAACCACAGTGACCATGACCTTGGAACCTATCTAGAAGGTGGAATTGGGAGGATGGAATCACACTCTCTTTTCCCCACTCATTTTTTGGGTGCTTGATGTGAGGCGGCCCATGGCTACAAAAAACCTTTGTCCTTGGTTGCAAATCCAGGGACTGACCTGCTGCTCATGCGGTGAAGGTGTCTGCGTAGCATGGGGAGAGATTGGCATACTGGGCTGAAGGAAGTAGATCTTGTGTTGCGTTCATGAGCCCTCTTTGAAGCCGAGCAGGTTGGGCAGTCACTAATAGTAGAGTGTGAACCATCAGCAGTGAAAAACAACATCCTTGCTGTCACCATCTGGGCCACATGCTAGCGTGCTCCTGGCAACGGCCTTGGCAGCCTTCACTCTGTTTTATCAGGGTACTTTGAGTTTGGGTTTGAGAAAAAATGAAAGCAACCCAAAGAGAGAAAAGAAAAGAGCTCTTCAGGGTGATCGTGTAGCCAAAGAGTTTAGCATCAAATGCCTTTCGAAAGCAGCTGTGGAGCCTTGCTCCGAGATAAATAAAGGCTGGTTTGAGGCTGGAGAGCTAGCTGGCAGGACACACTGTTCCCACCTTGCCAAATGCTTCCCGCACCACCTGTCCTTGCAGGGCTGGGTTCCCTGCAGAGCTGCCGGGAGCTGCCCTGGTGCCCCATGCTCCGGTGGAGCGGCTGGGTCTGTCGCCAGGATCCTGATGCTCAGCCCAGGCTTGGAGCAGGGGCATGGCTCGGGGTGATATTGAGGGGTCCTTTCTCTCTCTCTGGAGAGCTCAGAGAGCTGGAGACCCTTCCACCTGGTGGTTTATCCTCATCCTTGTGGGGGTTTTGAGGATTTTTGAGTGGGAGGCAGCCGTGAGAGTTTGGCTGGCAGGAGATGTGTGCTGCTGGGCCCCCCGGGTAGTACTAACTGGAGGCTGCGGTTTTGGGTCGGTGCGAGGTCTGAAGCATCTGAGTCAAGGGAATTTTAACCAAAGTGGGCCCTAAAGTGTCTGTGCTCAGTGCTTTAACAGAAGGAGGAAGGGCTCAAGCAGAAAACATCTGGAACAAGATCAGAAGCCAGACGCGCTCCTAAACAAAGGAGATACATGGCCTTGGAGGAGAAAACAGACATGTAAATGGAGACGGAGGGGACCAACAGCAGGTTGGGTTTCTCTGAATCTCATTTGTTTTCCTTGTGCTGCAACTGTCTAAAGTAAATGCTGGGGGGCTGTGGTGTGCCAGAACATGCCGGGGCCATTCATCATGGGCTGTGCTGGCAGTTGGGACAAGTCCGTGACGAGCAGAAGCTTTCAGCTATCCAGAGGGGCTCTGACTCGTTTGCATTGAGTTTTGAGGCTGCAGTCTTTCCCATACCGCATGCAGGCAAATACAGGGAGAGAACAACTTCTTTCAGCAGGGCATTAACCCCTGAAAACGTGACCCTGAGGTGCTTTTCTACAAGGGCTCTGGCTGGGCTTCAGGAGGGTCATTGCTCTCTCTTCTCCCAGAACCCCTTCAGCTCAGTCTGGGAAGTAATGCCTCCTTGTCCGGATCTCGCCCCCCGTTGGTCTTTTTTGGTTGCACTCACACAAGCCTTCTGGGTCAGTTCTTTCCAGTCTGGACAGTCCCAATCCACTCGCCATTGCTTCTTTTTTTCCAGCTGCTGCTCTCCTGTTCTGGACAGTGTGTCTGAAGACGGAGGGCAGGTAGTTCTTCAATGATTTGATATAGGCCTGCTACTAAGGGCTTTCTCTGAAAGCCAGGAGATCAAGCCTGTGTACAGCTCTGGTGTGAAAAGAGTCTGCAGCTCCATGACACAGGGCCACCAGGGACAGCACAGGCAGAGTCAAATGTAGAAATTCCCAGGTGATCCCTTTTCTCAGCTGCTTGCAAAGGGAGCTGGATGAGGCCACAGTGGCTGGGTCTTTGGGGGCTTCCCCATGGAGCAGGTCTGTGCTGCCCCAGGGGCAACATCTTCCTTCCCAGCCTTCCTGCGGGATGCTTCTGTCCAAGGATTTCCAGGCAGAGGATGACCACAGCCAGGAAAAAGCCATCAAAGAGAGTAAATCTGGAGTCTGCGGGGGCAGAGCCACCAACAGGGCAATAGAGCAGGGCAGCATAGAGCAGGGGAGCTGGGGAAATCTCTGGAGCAAATAAGATATACCAGGTTGGTATTCCTACCAGGGCAGAGCAGCACAGAGTGGAAAGTCCCTGGCTGTCTCTTCTGTGTCTGATAAGGCAGACTGGCTCCATGCCCTGCCAAGGAAGGACCTGCTTGTGGATCCTTGTTTACGGGAAACGGAGGGGAGAGTCGGAAGGATAGCAGTCAGAGAGATGGGAAAAGGAATGGCAGCCAGATCCTTCCTTCATGCAGCTCCATGCACAGCCACCGTGTTAGCTGGACCCCTACGTTTTTGGGAGGTCCTGGGTAACAGGTCCAGGACTTCTCATCTGCAGTCTGGGAGTATAACACTGGGGCCTGCTAAGTCCCTGAGCTCCCCTCCCTTCTCCTAATACTACCACAGTCCCCTTAGAAGTGCACTGCTCCCCACCACTGGAAATCCTGAAGGTCTATTAAAGCCTCCTTCTACTTTGGGCAGGCTGGCCCAAACTCTCCTCACTGTTCCTGGCAGGAACTCTCCTCACTTTTGGTTTGAAACAAACTGCTCCCAGCCCATGACACCACTGCCAGGGCCAACCCAACTGCCTCTGTGCTAATGTTGTCCCCAGGCCTGACAAGAGATGTGTCCATGCCCGAAATGACAAGGTTGCAAGTTTAAAGTTAAGGGGACTGCTGTTTTCACACCCTCTGTAGATAAGCCATGGAAATGTGCAGCACAGGGTGCTGGAGGGGCTCAGCCAGGGGCTGGATAAACCCATCATAGGTGGGTGGACATGGGTACCACACAAGCCCCACCTGGGGAAACTCCTGTGCTAGTGGCTCCTGGGTGCTGGGAGGGCTTGGCAGGGAAGGGAGACTCTGATTTGCCCTGTTTCTTGAGCTTTTTCTTATGTATCTAGTAGTGGCCTCAGCTGGAGAGAGAGACAGAGTGATGCAGCCTCTGTCCTGGCCCAGCACTGCTGTTCTTGGACTGTCTCCTCTGCTCTTTGCACTGCTAAATTTCACCCAGTATCTGTAACATCCACTTACTGCGTAAAATATATTGCTGTTGCTCTGAATCATCAGAGAGTGTTATTAAACTGCTCCCACCTTTCATGTTGATGACCCGTGACCAACCACATGGGGTCCTGGGGCAGCTCATCAGTAGACTGAGACCCATAGTAGCTTCCCTTGCTTTTACCCTCATTGCTGTAGCCACCTCTCACCCCTCAGCAAGCCTGGGACAAGGGGTACCAGCAGAGGCTCTTCCCTGTTCCTTTATCCCCAGGAGGTCTTCACCTACCCAGCGTTTCTTGCATCCTGAGGAAGCAGCTGCAGATGGAGGAGCCGTGATGGCTGTCTGGGAGGGAGCGTGCCGTTCCTTTGACCTCCCGTCCTGCGGGAACAAGAGCTCTCCTGGCTCCCTGCCCTGTCCTAGCAATGCTTAACCCGATGTCCCTGCCTCCCGAAAAATCCCAGCCAGCAGAAAAAGGCAGCCACCCGCCGGGAAGCAGGAGGAAGGCACCGCCGAGCCTCCTCTTTGTCTTTGTTCAGGCAGGCAAAGTCCAAGGCTAGCTGTCACACGGAGACATTCCCGGCCATGGGTGTGAGCCAGCACATCCCGGAGACCCACAGGAACTGGCAGCAGAGAAAAAAAACAAGCTGGAGAGGACTTTGCCTGAGGGTATCCAGGGGAGCCCAGGGCTCAGGACATGATGCATGAGGTTGGAAGGTCTTTGTGTGCTCCCTGTGCCTCTCTGCTCACCGCGATGAGGCCCTCCAGCTCCTTACAGTAGAGAAACAGCGAGGTCGTGGCTGCCCGGGGAGGTTGGTGGGAGCAGGTCTCATATGGTGTTTGTGAGCAGCCCAGACCACATCTGGCACTGACTGCAGAGAGAAAAACTGCTGGTGGGTCACTCCAACCCCTTTGAGTATTTTGTGATTTGGTTGTTACTTGTGGGTTGTCGTTTTGCTTTTTTTTTTTTTCATTTAAAAACAGAGTGAGTTCTGGGGACAGGGATGCTTGGGGTGAACCTGGCAAGCCTCAGAGATGGGCACAAAGTAATGGACCCTCCATCTAAATCTCTTGCGGCTGCTGTTGCTCTACCCCAGATACCATTTCTGGGGCAAGTGGATTCACGGTCTTCTTGTGGAAAGGCATCTCTTGTCACCAGCTTGTCCCACAGTGGAGGAGCAGACCCGGCAGAGCTCATTGCCATCGGCCTGTGTTGGAGAGTTTATCAGGCTTGAAAGGCTGAGAGATCTGGGTCTGTTTAGCCTGAAGAAAAGAAGATTGAGAGGGGATCTCGTCAACACTTATCTATATCTAAAGGGCAGGTGTCAAGAGGATGGAGCCAGACTCTTTTCAGTGGTTCCCAGCGACAGGACAAGGGTCAACAGGCTCAAGCTGGAACACAGGAAATTCCTTCTCAACATGAGGAAGGGTTTGAGGGTGCCAGAGCACTGGAACAGGCTGCCCAGAGAAGGTGGGCAGTCTTCTTCTCCGGAGATGTTAAAAACCTGCCTGGATGCCTTCCTGTCCAGCCTGCTCTGGGTGACCCTGTTTTGGCAGCGGGGTTGGACTAGATGGTCTCCAGAGGTCCCACCCAGGCCCTACAATTCTCTGATTCTGTGATTCTGTGATCAGGCAGACATGGTTGCAGCTCTGAACTCTGGGAGCACCTCAGCTGAGGGGGAAAGACCTTTCAGACCTCTGCTTCTCAGTGATATTGGAATCATCCTGCTGCTGTGGCCCTGCCATAGTTTGCGTGTGTCACTCGCTGTCCCTCTCCTCTGTCCTTGTGTAACAGAGTGGGATCAACTCTTCCATTCATTGCCTGCCTGGTCTGTTTAGATGAGATTTTAAGATCTTCAGGGTCTAATGTAGGTCTGAGTCTCTGGACACCTCCCTTAAGAGTCATGGTTCCTACACGGCTTGGACAGGCACACGTGGCTGGCATATCCCTGTGGTCTAAGTGCTCCTTGCAGCGTGCAGGAAACCCAAGCTACAGTGCGAGTGTTGGTCCTGCTCATGGCAAATGCTTCAGAGCTCTCTTCTTTCCCTCTCTACTGTCCAGAAATCCCAGGAAAAAACTACCACATTCCTCCAGTCCAGAGGAGCTCTGCATCGGCCACGTAGCACTTGTCTTTGCTGGAGACATTATCTCAAGGACTCTATGATGTGCTGGGATGGGTCCACAAGCCTTGCCCCCCACAGCTTCCTTCTCTCACAAACACAGAGCAAGGAGAACTCATCTCCCAAAACTCCATTAGGGCCAGTAGTGGTTGTAGGGAGGCAGGGGGAATCAAGAATAGGACACCTGTGGCCTGCTGCTTATGATATAAGAGCTTGCACAGCACACAGCAAGGATGGGAAAAAGCCAAAATCTCCATCCTGGTGGGTTTCTGCTACTGTTTTTTTTAATCTCCCATGCTGGTACATGTAAGCGTGTGTCAGTTCAGAGCTAACATCACATCAGTGCTCCAAACACATTCCCTAGTGCCATTCCCTGGGTTCATCCCTGCTGACTCCCTGAAAATATACCTCACCCTCCTGGCTGGTTGTTACCAGGTGGCTGCATGGCCCATTGTACCCGTGTGAGGACACTGAGAGCCACCTGGTTTACAGCCAGGGATGGGGCAAGTGCAGCAAGTGTGGCAAGTGCATGCCAGTGAATACTTCCCAACTAATCAAGGATGTTTTCCAGAGAGCTCCGAGCCATGCACAGCTAATGCCTCACACCAGAGCTGTTTACCTCCGCAGCAAAATAAGCTGCTGATTATGCAGCAGCAGATTAAAGGGCTTTTAATATCTTTATTGGGTACAAGATACACAGACAGCCTGGTAACTGTCTTCAAGGAAAAAAAAAAAAAGTGAAGGTAAATCTAAATGACTAAAGGGGAGCTCGGCTCTTTATCCCCCTTTTTTACAATCCTCTCAGGTTTGCAGATTACACAGACCGGGGCACACTTGCGTAAATATTCCCAGTGACAAGATGCAGGTTCATATCCTTGAAGGGAACCTTGCAACCCCCATGTCTTAGTCTTGCTCTCTCTCTTCTTGCATTGCCCATGATAATTTGTCCTGTGCTACTGGTGGGTTGTGTGGCTGGAGAGGTTCTTTGACACTCTGCATCCAGGAGCAGCCAGCAGAGGGGCAACAAGGGTTATGTCTTCTCAGGAGAGATGTGTGATATGGGAAGTCCAGATCCTAGAGACACCAAGAGGCCCGGCTTCCCTTGGTGTGACAGGAGCAAAACCTAACATCGGGCTGGGCAGCAACCCCTCCTTGCACCTTGTGGGGTTTCTGCTGCTGCCCGCCATCCCTATCCCCATCCTCCTTGTGTGCAGCTGTCTTATTTAGCTTTTCTTACTTTCTAGATCCTAGCTGTGCTTTGAGGAAGAGTATGGGGATTATTATATCAGGGGGAATCACAGCAGTGGTCGCTGTGGGCTGTGCTGTGCCTGTGCAAAGGGAACTTGCACTTCCCTTTGCAGCCAGTGCCCCAGCAAAGGCCACAGATCCTTTCTGGGTTGTTTTTTTTTTTTCTTTTTTTTTTCTTCAAAGTGGCTGTCTTCAAGAGGAAATGAAAGCATGACCCTTGAGGCACCGGTACCCTTCCTCTGGGCTCCAGACCCTGACCAGCTCTTAAATTTCTTATGGGTTTCCAGCCCTGCAGAGCAGGGAACGCTACAGAGGTGAAGCAGGTCTGCAACTCACCTGCCAGATCTTTACCATGGGTCCTCAGGCCACAGCTGAGGAACCACTGCATTTAAGGGCTCATGATGCGAAAAGGTAGAGAAACAGGTTACCGACTGCAGAACTTGGCCCTGGAGCGGAGCCAACGTACTTATGAAAGAGGAATAAGCAGACAGCTAAAATCCTGCAGGAAGTGGAGCCCGCTAACCCACCGCAGAGTCTGAGCCACCATTCTTCATCTTTCCTCCAGTATGAGGCTTTAGCTTCTTCCCCTCCTGTGGGGCCACAGCAGGCTGCCATCCTGGCGATGGTGGCGCACAGATTGTATTGCGTTATCTTCCATTTACCCTCCAAACGGGTCCCTGAACTCAGAGTTACCTTTAGACATTCTACAGGCAGGAATCTGAACTTCTCGACTGTCCCAGTGCCCCCTGAAGATGCATGCAGCCCTGGTGCCCACTGCAGGGCATCAGGGCTGCATGGATGACAGCAACTGAAGCAAATGTCCCCTTGTGCTGGAACACCCTGGGCATCACTCCTGGCAGGTTTTGCTCCAGGTCAACTAGCCTGGACAGTTGACCCCAAGGGTGGGCATCATTCCCAACACGCTATTTGGGAGCAGCAAAGGAGGACGAAGAGAGTTTAATAGGATGGAGGCTGGCTGTCACTTGCTCGTTGGCCCATAGCTGGAAAGCAGTGCCCAGCAGAGCTGATTTCCCGGCCCAGATGTATCTGGAGGGCCCCTGCTCTTCTCTGTGCAGTGTTGGTTTCTGCTTGATGCTTCTGCTGGGGCCCCCTGTATGTCATGGTGAGTTATTGCCTTCACCCCTCTGGAGAGCAAGGTCAGCTGAATCTGGGAAGGCTCATCCCTCAGCTCTGCACACAGAAAAAGCGTTTTCTCAGCCCCCTCAGCCACCTTGCTGATTAATGACTTTTGCCCATCCCCTGCTGAGGGATCTTAACCAGCACAAAGGGGATGCACAGCCCCACAGACCCCAGCACAGCCCCTTTGCCTCTGCCACCACTGCCCCACGCCACTCACATGGCCAAGATGCTCTGAAAGGCCACAGAGAGAGAGGTGCAGGTCCTTACCCAGCGTAGGTCCTTGTAGCTCCACCAGCATTTCTGAAGCATTGGCTGCTTCGTATTTAAAGGGCATTCTCACCTGGCAGCACCAGGTGAGGGACGTGGATGGTGTCCTGCATGCAGGAGGGGACATGGCTCTCAGTTTGCTCCAGAGCCCCTGGCTTGCTGGTTAGCTTGGAGCCATGTGACAGCAACATGAAAGGAGGGTCCAGTCTCCAGGGGTCTGAGATAGGGGAAAAGCAAGGATGGGGAATGAGGGGGTGCCTGCCATGGCAGCCTGTCACTGTTTAGAGATGCCATGCAGAGGTGTGGTGACAACCACCCAGGATGAAAAATCCAGAACCTTGAGCCTACAGGGAAGGGCCAGAAGTGCTCCCAGGACCTGGACTGGAAAGCTGGCATCAGGCACACATCAAGGAAAAGATGTGACACCCCCTGTGACATCAGACAAGGGGATTTGTCCATTCTTTGGTGTCCTCAGGTCAGGAGTGAGGGTCCAACCCTCCTGGTTCTGTGCATCCCACCTTCAGGACCGATGCAGCCATGTCTGTGCTGAACTGCTGCTCTGCTGCTTTTGGAGACTGTGAGTTTGGCAATTGGATGGGGAAGCCTCAAGCCACAGGGACGCACCAGAGCCCACACCACCCATGTTGTCACTGCTTCTGCCCTGATCCCACATCCCCAGGCATCATCAGCACACACCAACACAAGGGCTGGCAGGGAGCCCAGCTATGCTGGAGGGAGCCAGAAGGGCTTTATACCTGCTCTCCTCGTGGTTCAGTGGTTGTCGTGATGGGTCAGTGGCTTGCTGCCCTGAGCCACACGCTGCAGACCCAGCTCCAACCACCAGCTCCTTCAGTTTCTGTTCCCTGGTCACCCTCTTCCTTTCATTTTCCACATCTTTCTCTTTGATTACAAATATCCCTGAGAGGGACTTCCCAGCCCTCAGGGAGGAAGAGGCAATAATCTCTTCCTGAAGGAAGCGGCCAGGATGCCTGAAGGACCCTTCTCACCCAAGAGTAAATGAAACTAAACAAAGTCCCCGGGCAGGAAACAATGAAGGCAGCAAGGGCAGAGGAAGCTGCCAGGAACAGGGCTCCCAAGCACCTTGGGGAGGAAATAGAGCTGCTGCTGCTAGCTTATGGGGTCTGCCACCGGGAACCTGGCCTTTTGTGTTCCTTGCTGCTCCTGTCCAAGCACTACTGAGCTCTGGAGATCCAGGTGTGCCTCAAAAGCAGGTGGCATGCTGTCGAATGGCCATGATTCCTGGTCAGGGACTCCAGGGAGTGCTTTTAGCGGGATTCATGGATTCACGGGTTAGACCGAGCTGGAAGGGACCTCTAGAGAGCATTTAGTCCAATCCCCCTGCTAAAGCAGGATTGCCTAGAGCACATCACTCATGAATTACTACTTCTTATTCTGTAGCTCTGCACTGGAGATGGCTGCCATCCCCTCTGGCCACCCAGAGGTCTTTGCTTTAGAAACAAAACCTGCCTCTTAAGAGACCCTCTTCTTCCCTCCGGTGAAAGTACCTACATGGTGGTATGGGTGGTCTGCAGGAAGATCTGCATTCATCATCCTTACCCTTCGCTGGTGCTCGGATCTGCTGATCCTGTGGCAGCTGGGGTTGTGCCCTTCCATAGACCCTCTCCTCCACACAGGACAGACACAGCTGAGATGACACACTTTTCTCTCGGCATTGGCTAATTGGCTTGATTTGTCCATATTAAACATTTACCATCCACAGTTAGCTCCTTCATCAGCTATGACACATCGTGTTTAACCACACAGCGATATTGCAGCAGTGCCAGAGCCAGCAGCAAGTGCTCAGAAAACTTCTGCACAAGGTTAACACAGAGACCGTGAGAAAATATGGGCCTGGATTCAAACAAATGTGCACAAGCCTGGAAATGCATCTGAGCTGGCAGAAGATCTTAGACAAGTGTGCGCATCCACCTGCACAAGCCTTCATCTCTGCCTCCTTTATTTATATCCAGCATAATGGCTTGCTTGTGGACCTGGGGGCTTGCAAGGAGGAATGAGCACACATTTGGCTTGCAAACCACAGCGTTAATTAATTCCCAGCAAAAGCTTCTGGGTTTCACTTTGTGGCTGTGGAAGTTCAAGGTGATACCCATGGCAAGTAGATCCCTCTCCTGCATGCCCAACCTGCATGTTCAACCCCACCAGCACAAGGTAGGGGATGGGTCTTCCAGGACCAGGGAGAAAACAGGCAGGTGAGAAAGGAAAACAATTTAAGAAATGTCATAGAAAATAAGATGAGGAGTACACCAGGGGTCCCTGCCTCCTCCAGCCCCCTTCCTAAGCAGCGTTAGGCCTTTGCCTCCAGGGTTTTGCGCTGAGGGTTTTCTTAGCCTCCTCTCACAGGGAAGACAAGTGATTCCCCGAAAGGCTGTTTTGAAGGCAGTGTTTGCCATCTAGTGGGAAAACAGGGTCTGGGCACCCCTCTTGCCTGCAGAAGGACGGGGCTTGAGGATGTTTAGGCAGGAGCCGGGGGCCATGTTCTTCCTAGCCCATAGCTGGGCAGTAGCTCCCAGCCACAGCAGGGAGCTCTGAGGAGGAGGGAAACTGGGAGAGGTGGTGCTGGCTCATCTTCCTGCAGGCACCTCACTGGGCTCTTTGCAGCCAGCTGGGGATGCCTATCTGAGTGTGGATCCCCAGCCCAAGCCCTTGGAGTGGTCCCTGGCTGAGCTGGTGCCCAGCATATGTGGGGAGTTGAAATAAGTGCTTTGGAGTAGGAGAGAAAGCACAATGCCCTGAGCAAATAGCATCTTCCAGGTCAGCATGACCCTAGGGACTGGTGGTCCTTAGGCTGGCATCCTCCTGGGAATTCCTGTATTCCAGATCACCATCCTCTTGGGGATCAGTGCCTTCTAGATTGGCATCCCTGGCATTCTCCTGGCAATCAGCACCCTTCCAGGTCAGCATCCTCCCCAGTGCCTTCCAGGTCAGCCTCTTCCCGAGTGGTGGTGATTTCCAGGTCAGCATTCCCCTAGGGATCAGTGCCTTCCAGGTCAGACGATCCTCCTGGGGATCAGTCAGCATCCTCCAGGAGATCTCAGGTGTAGACACAGACCTGGCACTTTCAGCACCTCACCACCTCCACATCCATCAGCACAGAGGTGACTGTGCCGGCGCCCAGTATGTACGTGGAGCTCAGCTGCTGCCACATCTGGCAGATCTCCCAGCGTGGAGCAAAGGCTGAGGGTTGTTTGTGTGCTGGGAGGGCCCCATGTGTTGTAACCCTGCAAAGCCACACGAGACTCCCAGAGTCACATTTAACTCTCGCCCATGGCTTTCAGGATGCAGAGAAAGGTCCAGCTGTACAGGGATGTCTGTCTGCCCAGCACCTGCTCCGTGCAACCCTGACAACCCGGGGAGCACTGGAGTCCCCCACCTGGTTGAAGACCTCCTGCAAAGGGCTGGGACATGCTGTTCACAGCCTTTCCTTGCTTGGTCTGCCCCTTCAGACAAAGCAGCTGATGTGGCAGCGGAGGCAGGGGACCCCGAGGTGCAGCCAGTGGGAGGAGAAGTCATGGAGGCTCCCTGTGCCTCCCCAGGGCAGCTCCCAAAGTGTGTCCTGATCTGTTTCAGGCCCTGCAGCTCTGGAGGCAGCTGGAGGAGAAGATGGAGTTTCTGCCATCATCTCGTCTGAGCAAGTAACACGGCAGCTTCAAGAAGATATGGTCCTCACGCTGCACAGCAGAGGAGGTGTGCGCACAGGGAATAGGCAGTGGGGCCTGCTGTGAAAAGCTGCACATGTCCCCCAGTGCCACCACACTTCACGGCAGGCAACAAAACATTGGGAGCTCTTGCTCGGGCAACAGGACTGTTTTCAGGCAAAAGAAGCCGGTAGGAGCTCATTCGGAGAGCTGCTGCTGCTCTGAGAAGGGAGCAGCCGTGTCCCGAGAGCATCAAGAGCAGCAGTGTTTTGGTACAGCAAAGCTGCTGGCTTGAGCCTCCCAGCACCTCTGTGGCCAGGTGCTTGGTGCTTCCTGGCTGCGAAAGACCAACAGCATCCTGGAGGCAGGGAAGGGGCCAGCCCCAGCAAGCAAAGACAGAAACAACCCATTCCTGCAGGGAGAAGCCTACAGTGGGGCAGCAAGAACAGATGTCTCAGGCCTCTACCCTCTCCACCTCTGTTTGGGTGCCAGCACATCTGTCTTGGCAGGTTATGTTGCCCTTTCTATTTTTCAGGAAAGAATGGATGATCAGCAGTGAGCTTGCAGCTATAAAGGGAGGCAGATGAAGAAGAGGGGGTATAGATGATCTCAGGGTCTCCAGCGGGCTGCGCACTTGGACCCTCTAGCAAAACCCCAGGCAGAGGTATCCCACGTGCAGGTGAGATGAAATTGTGACCGAAGTGAATGGTCAGCACTGAGTTCTTAAACTATTTGGGTTTGGATTCACTGTGTCCCTGGGGCTGTGCTGCTCCTCCATTCCCAGTGCCCAGACAGCATGAGGTGGAAGCCGCTACTGAGGACGATGCAATTCCTCTGGATACGCCCCACATGCCCCCCTGACACTCTCGGGACCTGCACTCATAACAATTTGGGCTCTGTCTCCTCATGTCAGCTGTGATGCCACTTCCATGGGGCTGGGTGCGTGGGTAACACCTGGGACCTTCCCAAACATTGCCCTTGCTCTGCCCATGGGTCTGCCTTTACCAGTCTTACACACTTTGCCTCCCAGACATCTTCACAAGTCAGCCCCTGGATACAAACCCTGTATTTGAGTGTCCGAACTGCCTACCCATCCATGCATCTACCCATATATCCATCCCTTTCTCCCTCTGCCAACTGATCCAGGCATCCATCTGTATGTCTGCACAGCTCCTTCCTTCAATCCATCCATCCTTCTCTCCCTGCTGAACCACTCACTGCATATATACCCCTTCCTTTCTCCCTCACCTCATATGTTTCACGCCCCTGTGGCTACCATGGTCTGCTGGAGTTGCTTTAACTTCTTTTCTTGGCTCAGGACAAGGCGGAGAAGGAAGCAGGAGCAGCCATGAGAGGTAAATTGAGACTGTTTTTCTTCAGAGTCCTGTGCAGCCCGCCTCCTCCCCTGTGGAACGCGGGCTGATGCTGGCAGAGAGGCAGGGAGAGGAGGAGGCTAGCTGGCCTGAGGGCCAACCCAGATCTCTGGCAGGGACGGTGGCAGCCAAGCAGCCCAGCCACCGCTGCGCAACCATCCACAGCCAGTGCCCCGCTGCAGAGGCTTTTGCCCAGGCTATTGCTTTCCCAAAGGAGAAATAGCACTGCTGGATGGCTGACAGACCCCAGCCCCTGCCTGAGAGGTGCTCTGGATGGGGCCACCTTGCACTAGGTGGAGACAGACATGGACGTTTCTGCACCTCTGTTCTGGGGATGTGTAGCATTGCCTGCTAGAAACATTTGGGCCTCCAGCAGGACCTTGGCCATCTTCTCTTGCACTTTTGTCCTGTTGGGCTTGGGCTGGTCCCTTTCTCACGCCAGGGAGCTGGACCCATCCCTGCTCCTCGCGGATGCAGCCCACAGGCTGCTTCGACCTGGCCCAGCCTCAGCATCCCCAGGCCTGGCTCGTACCAGTTCCCCAGCCATCTTGGCACAGCATCCGCCCCGGGGAGAGTGGGATACAGCAGCAAGGCAAGTTTGGAAATGCTTCTGCCTATCCGGGCAGGGTGGGTCAAGGCAGGGCTCCAACCTGCAGCGGGCAGCCTCCTGCTCGCTCAGCGGCTGCGCCAGCCACCAAAGAACCCGAGAAGAGCCCGAGCCCTGGAGGAAGTGCCCTGGCCCCGCGGTGGGACAGGGAGGTGCCGGCACTGGGACTGCTCTCATGGTCCCTTCCTGTTTTTCTTCTTCACGGCTTGAAGGCAAAGTTGACTTTGGCATCTGGAGCCCTGTCCTTTATCCCAGATTGCTGCTCACCCCAGCCCTCCCTTTGCATCTCCACCGGTCCAGTGGAAAGCCCTGTTCGCCCGCTTCCAGCACCAAGGCATCCTCTCCCCGGGCAGCTGGGAGTGCAGCACCCAGCACCAAGCATCTTTACCTCCCCACGCACTGCTTCCTCGGGGTCCCCTTTTGTCACGTTTACAGGCTGCTGGGGCAGGGAGCTGAGCCATGGGGCTGCAGTGCAGGCAGGCAGGACTTTGTGGTGGCGTGCATACATCTCGCCTGCATTTAGTACCTCCAGCTGCCAAACGGGGGGCAGATCCTATCTCTAAAGATTCCATCAGAGAGGAAAGGAGGCACCCTCCAGAGCCAAGGGCAGCAGGATACTGTGATGAGGCACCAGATGAGGACCTGCCCTCAAGCTGCCCTGGTCATCAGAACCGGGTGTCCCCACCCCCTGGTCAGGCAAGCCCCAGCTAAGGAAGGGGACACAGTGCTTGGCACATGGGGACAGCACAGCTATGGGTCCCCTCTGCCTGCCATTTTTCATTTGTCCACCTAAGTTAGGCCCCACAATGCAGGCACACGTTCCCTTGTGGATGTACGAGGCTCCAGTGGCCTCTACACCCTCCAGCCAGAAGCAACCCCCTTCTAATCTGGAGTACGCCTGGAGTTTATAAGCAGGCAGGATACGGGGGCCAGAGCTGCCGTCTCACACTCTCTCCCATTTTTTGGCCTTTGTGCTCCTGCGTCTCGAGCTGGCGTCAGCCTCTAACCAGCACCAGGTGCCGGGAAACCACTGAGCTCAGTTTGCAAATGCCAGAGCTACAGCTACGGGGTGGCCATCATCCGTGTTCAACAGCCTCCTACGGACAACCACAGCCCTGATCCCCTCCACGGTGGCAGGGGAGTGGGATCTGGTGGTGGTAAGAGCGGGTTTCCAAGTGGAAAGCACTGCCCATGCCATGCTGTGGACTGAGGGGAGACAAGGGTGACCGTGGCAAATCAGAAAGAGTGCTGGCTGGGTCAGATGCTGGGGACTAGAGTCCAGCAGGTGATGGCAGTGTGGCACAGCTGTAGCCGCCAAGTTCTGGGATGCACCTGGGAAAGGGGGATGTGGCTGTTGGGCCTAGAAGCCCAGCCAGGATCTGGCCCCTTACAGCTCCCCAGCTTTGGTGACTTTCCTTGCTTGCTCCATTGGAGAGCCCTGCTGCTGTCCAAGGAGGGTGCAAACCCAGTAGCACACCACAGATGAAGGGCTGAGCCCCATGTCCCCCATCCAGGGTGAGCGTGCTCAGCAGGGGCAGCGAGGGGCTGGTAGACCCCACAAAGCCAAGCACTGACACGGGCAGCTCCCCAGGGTGGGTGTGCAGGGGCACCCAGCAAGGTCACAGGGCTCCCATGGGCACACAAGCCATTGGAAAAGGCACACCCATGCCCTGGTCCCCTCCAACGCAGTCCCCACGAGGAGCCTTTCAGGATGTCCCCATCCTCCAGGCTCCCTCTGCATCCCGGGTTCAAGGGCAGCCCCGGTGCTCAGCCAGGGGTGACACATCTCCCCAGTGGGGGTGGGCGCAGGGGCCCACCCCGTGCTGGCTCTGCTCCCTGCGCCGCTGCTGCCTGACTTTCCACCCAGCCCCATCTGGATCTCATCGAGCTCTGGCGCTGAACACCAGGGTCGGGAGATGCCAACAGATGGAAGCCATTAGAGGGGCCAGGTTGAGGCGCGAGGAAGGGGGGGCCACATGCCGAGCGAGGGGGGCTGTGCAGAGGGTCCTGTCCCTGCTGCTGGGCTGGCGAGGACAGAGGAGATGTCCCAGGCAGCTGCTTGTGTCCTCTTCTGGCACTCAGCAAGGGATGGCCTGGGAAAGGGTCTCTCTCAGCCCCTCTAGGTGCCTGGGGAGGGGGCTGACCTGTTTGAGGTCCAGCCCTGCTGCCTGTCCACCTCCTGCAAGGATGGTCTCCAAGCTGGCACCTCACCTGGTGCCACTCACCTCTTCCCTGGCCCAGCACCATCTGCAAGGAGGGGGTGTTTTGCCTGGGCAGTGCCAACGCTACCCCCTTTATTGGCATCACTGCTCCATCCAGCCACAGCATGGTGGAGAGAGGCAGAGGGACAGGGGGGGTCCCTTCTGCCTGCTGGTGAGGGGTGACGGGCAGGGCTCAGCATCCACTGCTCATTGATGCCCGGCACCCCTGGGAGCCTGCACCCATGGTCCCCCTCAACACTAGGCAGTGAAGTGGGGCTGGCTCAGTGTCTTATCCCCAAAATGTGTTCAGCAGCTCTCGGCGGTGGGGCTGGCCCGTCGCCGAGTCGGAGGTGCCTCCAGTTGGCTCCTGGCAGGCACGGGCAGCCCAAAGCTCCTGGGAGCAGAGTCTCTCTTCTTAGGGTCCATCCTGCACCCCCAGAGTGCTGGGAGCTCTGGTAATGTCCACGGCTGTGGGGTGACCCGGGAGGCGTGGGGTCCTTGGGTGTCAAACAGTGGCATCAAGTCCCAGGCGTGGACAAGCAGGTGCAGGGAGCTGGGATCAGCCACTACAGGATCTGGGGCTCTGCCGAAAGAGAGGGAAGAGGGTCAGGGAGGGACACTGACCTGCCCCCTGCCACCCCACTCCCTCCCCTCCGTTCCCCCCAATACCCGCCCTGCACCCCAACTCACTTGGCAGTGCCTTCAAGTGGGTGGCAGCAACCAAGAAGTTGTGGGGTTTGGTCTTCTCCTTGCCGTGTTTCCTCACCCGGAGCCTGGGGAGAGAGCAGTAGTGGCTGAGGACCCCCAGCAGCCCCCCTGGGCAGTGGGACTGCCCTCATGCCAGGTGATCCTGCTCTGCATCCTCATCCAGCTGTGCCCAGCTGAACCCGGCTGCTCCAGCGGGTCAGCTCCAGGGCTACAGCAGGAACCCGTTGAGATAGAGCAGGGCTGAGATGGGGACAAGGACTGACAGCAGAGCCACAGCATGGCAGGGAGAGCCCAGGATGAGAGGGGACCTGGGGGCAGGACCAGCAGGCACTGCCAAGGAGCAGGACACTCACGGGGCAAAGGTATATGGAGAGGTGGCTGCACTGACTTCGGAGCATGAGAGTCCCCAGCAAGGTGGGACACTTTGGGGGCATGTTAGTAGCAGCAGCACCTTTGGGGGATACAGAGAAAGGTCCCGTAGATGTGGGCTTATCAGGAAGACCCCAGGCAGGCTGGGCAGTCTCTCAGCTGGTGGGGTGTGCTGGGAAAAGGCACTCCTGTGGCAGAGCGGCAAGGGGAGCATAAACCACCTTCTGGGTCTGGCATCAAGTCTGTTTGGGCAGGGACCCCAGGGCAGGGCTGTGAGGACACAGGGCACCCCACGCTGAGAGTTCGGGGGCCAGAATGGGATGGGCACAGCAATCACATAGACCCCTCCCTCTCAAAACCCAACCTACCAGATGAGGATGGTGATGACAAGAACAGCAGCCAGGACGAAGAAGGCAAAGATCCCGAGGGACACCAGGACGGCCATCTTCTCCAGGGGGTCACTGCGGTCTGCAACAGAGAGACTGTCATGGCCGAGGGATGCCACGGGCCCAGGCACCCGGGGGACCCTACTGCAAGCTCCTGGATACCCCAGCCACACAGGGGCATGGGGGAAGAGGCCCATTCCCATTACTCTTGGCCACATGTGTGCCCTGCTGCCTGCAGGCAGTCCCCACTCCTGTCCACCACCCCCAGCTCTACTCACTGATGGGCTCAGGGTTGGGAGCTTGGGAAGGCTCCTCAGCCAGGCTCTCCAGGCTGGCATCGGTAGTGGTTTCTTCACTCGTGGTGGCCAGGTCTGGAAGGACAGAGGGGATAGGAAACACTCACCCAAAAGCACGGGCAGCACCTCCACAGAGAGGAGCCTCTTCTGCCCAAGGGGTCCCATAAGCCCAAGGATGACCCTGGGGTGCCAGTGGTGCTCTGGGAGGCCTGCTGCACCCCAAGGCTATGGGGGGCAATCCCCAAAAGGCAGCAGCAGGGCTGCAGCCTGCTGTGGAGCTGGGAGATGCCCTGCCCCCTTGCAGCTCTGCCTCCCACCATGGGGCCAGTTTTTGAACATTGCACAGGACCAGGGTCAGCTTTAAGGGATCCCAAGAGCTGGGACTGACTCTGGGTGATGTTTAGAGGAATGGGTACTGTGGGGAAGGGGCTGCAGAGGGTCAGCCCAGGGTGCTGGAGGGGCTTTGGGGAGGGATGGTGCAACCCAGTAGGGCTGCTGGGGGCTGCAGCCCGTCCCCATCACACCTCTGACTGGTGTCGCCCGGGCCTCGGCGCTCCACTCGCTCCAGTTCCCCGCATCCAGGAAATCCTTGGCGCTGACTTGGACCACGTGCTCCAGCCCGGCGAAGGCATCCGTGATCACCTCGGACAGGTTCACCGTCTCCACCTGCACCGGGCAGAGGGGAGCTGTGGGGCTGGCAGGGGCGACCCCTCACTGCCCTCCCTGGCCCTGTGCCCACCGCACTCTGGGCTTCGCCTTCCCTCGCCCACCACTTACCACCGACCAGGAGCGGTGGATGACGGGACGATACTGGAGCCGAAACCTGAGCTGGAAGTGGGGTTCCTTGGGCCAGGAGGAGGGGTACTTCCAGCTCACATGGAGCCGCCGTGGGGCCAAGGGGACAGGCTCCACCACCAAGCCCTCCGGGGGGTCTGGCTTAACTGTGTAGGAGAGGACAGGGAGCCCTTGTCACACCAGGGGTGTTGGGCTCCCCACTGCCACCCAGGGCTGGATGCCCAGGGGATGGACGGACAGACGGACAGATAGGGACTCACTGATGGCCTGCATGGTGACATCGAGGAGGCGGAAGCTGGAGCCCAGGGGGTTCACCTCGGTGATGTTCAGGCGGTAGGAGCTCCAGAACTCTGACCCATGGACCGTGCAGGTGCCTGGGTGGGATGGATCCTGCAGGCACAGCCCCACGTGCCCATTCTTGTTCCTGCAGACGAGGAGGCAGGGTGGTGACATGTCCCCTACACCCACCATGCACAGTTTCCCGGTGCTACCAAGGTGCTGGCATGTAGGGAGACCCCCCTGCCAAGAGTCTGGTGGAGCACCCATTACGGCTCAGACAGGGTCTGGCAGCTGCCCTCACCCCTCCAGAGCCTGGCATGTCCCTCTGAGAATGACTGAAATGACCCACATCCCATCCTCACATTCCTCCTGGGAAGGTCCCTCTCCTGGGGGACCTTCTCCCAGGGTCCCTGGCTTAGGGAGCTGGTTGTCCTATGGCAACACCCAGCCTTCACTTTGGGCACCCCGCTGAGGACAGTGGCAGAGCCTTTGGGATGGTGGCCAGTCCCCAGGGAGTGGGACCAGGGTGGGAGCCAGTCCTACCTCCGCTTCTCTTCACCCGTCAGTGATTTCTTCCTGCCGTGGAGAGAGATGGAAAAGCAGTCAGTGAGAACGAGGGGACAACGTGAAGCCAACCCCACCGTGACCCAGAGGAGGGACAGGGGTCTCTGCACTGCAGAGCAGCCCCCCACTTCCACACGGACGCAGAGGGGTGACGTGGCACAGGGGATGGAGTTAATGCCATACTCAGCTCCACCTGTGAGCAGCGTGGCAGCAGAAGATGGGGGTCTCAGGGGAACGAGACAGGCTGCCCAGGAGGGCCTCCACCAGAAGACCCCCTTGCACACTGTGCAGCAGCAGCAAAGCCACAGGGGTGTTGATAAAGGCTCCCCAGCAGCTGGCTTCATACTCACCCTACAGCCCCCAAAGCTCCCTGCTTCCCCCAGCGCCCTCCCCTCCCCACCAAGCCCCCAGCCCCCTGCTCCTGCAGCTTTCAGCAGGGCTGCGCTTTATGAGCTCCGGCTGAACTTCAAAGCAGCCCACTAATTTGCCCTGCCGCGATAATTAAAAGCAGCGGTGCTGCCGGGGCTCCTTTCATCCTGAAGCATGCCAAAACGCTCAGCAGCTTGCAGATGACCTGCTTCTCTTTCATAGCCCCTCTGGTGCCGGCAGAGCCGTCGGCGAGGAGGGAGCCTGCCTGTGCCAGTCCCCCAATGCTGCTGGGGGCCACCCTCGGAGCAAGCTAATGCTTGGTGCACTGCTCACCCCAAAACATGACCTGCTTTGGGGTGCAGCTTGGTCCTTGGGGTAGGAGGTGAACCCAGGCAGTTGGTGAGATGGCCAGCAGGATTTGGTAGTTTTCCTTGGCCAGGACCCAGGGTTCACCCCGTAAACTCCTCAGCCTGTGCCCTGTAGGGGTACATCACCTGTAGGTGGTGATGTATCTGGTGGGGAGGAAGGTCTCTACGCTGGAGGTCCAAGAGCAGGAGAAGTTCTCATAGTCAGACGCTCTGCAGGACACAAAGGGGACCCCTGGCAGGTCTGGGGTCCGAGGGGAAGTGACAGTCAGTGAGGGGTCCCCTGTCCCGCAGCCCAGCTGGCACTCAGGGACCCCTGCATCACCGCAAAGTCTCCTCTTGGCAAGTCAGTGCCAGGGGTGCGGGCACGGGCATCGCTGGTCCATCCCGGTGGGGCTGCACACCCCTATACCCCAGCCTGTGGACACACTACTCACATCCCATCCGCAGGGACACGGTGTGCAGGAGACCGCCGTCCTCTCCGTGGCAGCTGTAGGTCCCCGTGGTGGCCAACCTGGCGTGTGGCAGCACCAGGGCTCCCTGACGGATGGCCGAGCCCTCTGGCAGCTCCGCAGCACCCCCCCGCCTCCATTGCACCATGGAGCTGGGGAGTAGAGACCCGGCGGGCTGTGTTAGGGGAGAGGGACTGTGGGGTCACCCCAGGTCTACCCTGCAAACCATCCCCTTGGATAAATCCCCTGGTATGCATAGAGAAGACCTACCCGGGGCGGGCACCGGAGCACAACAGGGTCACGTCTGTCCCCACCTGTCCGTACTGCACACCTGGAGGGAGACACACATCCCCAGATGGGCGTTAGCACCCCACACCACCCCACACCACCCCACACCAGGGCTGGGGGTCAAGGTGGGCAGCCTGGGGCTGTACCCCCTCACCGGGGAGCTGGGCGGTGGCTGTGGGGGTCTTGGTTCATGCAGGTACCACCACAACAGTCTGGGAAGGAGTGGTCAGAGCTGGGACTGGGCAGCTGCAAGGGTGGGCTGCTTCCAAAAGACTCAGGATTTTATTTTTTTTTTTCCTCCAACTGGTCTGTTTCATGTTACATTAAAAAGGCAAGAAAATATTGCATGATTTTAACATACCGACTCATGGAAAAGAGTCTGAGTTGCCTATTACAGTCACAGAATATGTATTATGTTAATGGTTCTCAGCCTTCTGTAACGCGGCCCAGATTTAAGCAGACCATGGAAAGCCAGTCTTAATGTGATTCATGGGCAATCACATGAATCCCTTCCCCTTGCATCTCTGATCACACAGCAACATACGCTGGCAGGGAAAACAACATTATTTATGGAAAAATAGTGGCAGTTATATCATTAATGTGTTAAGCTGCTGAAGAATCAGAACACCAACACCCATCCCCGTGGGGCTGCGTTTCGCGTACGCCCTGATTCCGGTAGGTCTGTGCCTGCTGCGGGGGGAGTAGGGGAGTGCCCCCAGGGTCCCCATGCTTGGGATGCGGGGTCTGTGCGAGGGGACTCGGTGGGGAGCAGTGGGGGGGCTCACCTTCCTCTCCCCAGCCCTCAGGGATGGCCAGGGAGGCTGACGCCAGGGCTGCTGCGAGGAACACCATCACCCTGCCCAGACCTGGGATGGGACTGCGCATCTGGAGGAGGGAGAGCAGGGAGGGAGAAGGTGTTAATCCCCTGCAAGGGGGCAGCTGGTGGGACCCACGGCCCAGAGCATCCCCGCAAAACCACACAACCCACATCTCCCCCTCATCTCGCCCCGTCTTGCCGGGGACAGCGTGGGGGCTGTGCCGCTGGGACCCCAGTGGGGACAGCTGACAGGGTCTGCGCCACTGCCACAGCCAGTCCCTGGCTGCTGAGGGAGTCTCCCCGTGCTTAGAGGGAAGACATAAAGGACAAACAGTGACCAGGAGCCTGGGGCTGCGTGGGTTGGTGGGATAAAGGGCTCTTTGCCATTGAAGTCCTGCGCCGGGAGCCCTGGCTGGCTCCCAGCCCCGGGGTGGTCCAGAGACCTGCACTGGTGCAGCTGGAGCGGGAAGGGACCGAGGAGAAATCCTGGCCTGTTTTTATGTGGCAGGAGACAACAATTAGATCTGAACAGGCTCACACAGAGAGGGCAGCAGGTCTGTAAGAGCTCAGACCGTACTGGGAGTGGGGCTGGCTGGGGGGTCCCACATCACTGCCCATCCCCGCTACAGGCTGGTGCATACAGGTCTGTGCCCCTCTGGGCCATTTGGGGTCTCTGAGGCCAAGGAGAATGACCCTTAAATCCCTTCTTCCCGCTCAGAGACCACTAGTGAGGGAGATGCTGAGGAAGGGATGTGCACCCAGCTCTCCATGGGTAAACCCCAGCCATAGACCCAGGTCTCCTCACTCCTATCTGTACCAGCCAGCATCTCCCTGTCCATCTCAGCCAGCATTGCCCTGTCCATCTCAGACAACATCACCCTGTCTGTGCCAGCCAGCATTGCCACGATATGCCCATCCCAGCCAGCATCACCCTATCTGTCCCAGCCAGCATCACTCCATCCATCCCAGCCAGCATCACCCTATCTGTCCCAGCCAGCATCACCCTATCCATCCCAGTCAGCGTTGCCCTGAGATGTCCATCCCAGCCCACACTGCTCTGCATGTATCAGCCAGTGTCACCCTGTCTATCCCAGCCAGCATCACCCTGTCTGTGCCAGCCAGCATCGCCCTAAGGCATCCATTCCAGCCTGCATCATCCTGCATATATTGGCCAGTGTCACCCTGTCCATCCCAGCCAGCATCACCCTGTCTGTGCCAGCCAGCATCACCCCAGGGCATCCGTCCTGGCCAGCATTACACCATGCACATCAGCCATCCCACACTGTCCTTATCAGCCAGCCCCACCTGCCCCCAGCAGGCACAGACAGCTGAATCATTTCTCCCTGGAAGATCCCCCCCATGCCCACCCCTCACAAATGGGCAGGCCTGTTTATTTACATCGATGTTGTTGGGCTCTGCTCCCAGCTGCAGGCACGCAGGGGCTGAGGGCACAGGAGGCAGCGAGCTCCCTGCCAGCCCCAAGCCCAAGCTGCAGCTTATGGGCACAAATCCACATCCCCCCGAGTTTCCTGGGTTCGAGAGTCGAAGGAAGATGCTCAGGGAAGGGATGTTCCAGCCCTGGAAAGGTACCCTGGAGCAGCTGCCAGTTCTTCTCCTGCAGGCAGATGCCCATGGCCACCGACCAAACTGTGTGGTGAAGGAAATGAGAGCTACGAGGCGATGTGCTGCAACCCAGTAAGTGCACGGGAAAGGCGTGTGGCACCCCACATCAGCCCCGTCCTGAACACGCCAGGCAGCCTCAAACGCAAGCCCTGAACGTAAATAATTTCATGAGACTGTCATAAGCTTTTCCTACCAAACCACCAGTAGAAACATTCCCAAGAAACATCAGTTAAAAGGTCTCTGCCAAAACTATGCTGGTAACTAACTGGGAACATTTGGCCTGAAAGTGAAATATTTTGGTGATGGAAAAAAAAAAAAAAAAAAGACAGACTTAAAATACACTTAAAAGCAGCAACCAAAAATAGCTCCAAACACCACGTGGGCCAGAGTTAAGGGGTGGTGCTGGGGTTGGGGGGGGGGCACAGGGAGAAAGGAGAGTGTGTGTTAGTGTGGAGAGAGATAAATAGTTTTAAAATAAAATCATTTCTTCTCCTGACCACCCTGGGTTTTTTTGCAAACGCTGCCGAGGGTGAAGGCAGAGTGGCTGCACCCATCACCCACCATGCCCCTCCATGGCAGGGGGATATGCTCTGGGAACTGGCTCACTGCTGACATGAGTTTGCCAGTTCTCAGGGCCACTGAGTGCTTCAAGACCTGCCTGGAAAAATGACCCTACAGCTCCAATGCTGAAAGGCATCTTTCCCTGCATGTCCAAGGGAAGAGGTGGGGGCACGGCATGCTAACACCCCCAGGGAACCATGCCAGACCTGCCTGGCCAGCCTGGCTGTGGGTGGCATTGCCAACAGGCCCAGAGGCACCCCAGACCCCTACATGGTGGCAGAGGCCATCTCTGCAGACCCTGTCCCCAGCCGCATCTCAATCCCTTATCTCCATGGTGACTGCCCTAGTGGTCCCCCACCGCTCACCCTAAGGATCACCCTGCATCCTTTGTTCCAGGGCCTCCTCAGCAGTCCCCATTCTCACCCCATCACCCCATCAGCTCCCCATCCTCAGACGAGCTCTTTTGGGCTGCTGCCCACCCCTGCCAGCGCAGCATGGGAGAAGGCAGCACCGAGCCTTCCCCCCTCTGCCCCAGCAGCACACAATGCCTTAGTAAATGACCCTCCTGAGCATTGCCAAAACCCAGCCACAACCGAGCATAGCCGCAGAGAGAAGAAGCAGGGCAAGCCCTTCCTCGGCCACAAACAAAAGGGGAAGGAGCTGCAGAGCAAGGGGAAGACCCGGAGCCCTCGCCCGCCCCGGGTGCAGCGGGGTGGCAGGGGGCCAGGAGCTCTGGGCCAGGGAGAGCGGCAAAACAGCCTGCCCAGAACGGATCCCCTTACTTTTGGCAACCAAATTCCCTCACCCAGGGGAAAAGAGATGTGCAAATGAACACACACACACACACACACACACACACGTGTGCTGCCAGGCCACCTTCCTCAGCGGCCCCACGGATGGGCACACACATGGAGAAAGCATCCCCTCTATGCTGGCACTGGCGGTGACACATCCCGGGGACAGAGAGTCCCGGGACAGTGGTCCTGGACCCGAGCCGGGACAGAGGGAACAATCAGAGCTTTTCTTCCTCCTGGCATGTTAATTCCGGCCCGAGAGGCATCTGCCACCCGCTCAGGGCTGCGTGACCTCTTGCGGCCACGGCCAGGGCAGAGGAACCCAGCCCAGCCTGGGGTTGTGGCTTGGTCCCAGCAGTGAGGACAGCGGTGCCAGGCTCTGCTCCCTCGGCACAGGATGCTCTCATCACCGGCACAGCCAGGGTGACACCCATGGGTATGAGCCAGAAACACAAGGTGCCCCTCTCCATCCTGCACCTACCCACTGGGGACCATCTGAGCCCGTCCAAAAATTTCTGGGGAGCTGCGGGGAGAAATCCTGCCCTGAGCCCCTTCCTGCATCCAAAAGCAAAATGCTGCAAGCCAAAAACGTCCCCCAAACTCACAGTCATGTGCGCTGGCACCGATGCCCACGCAGGGTGTGACAGTCCCCCAGCACAGCCCTTCGTGGCCTGGCAAAGCCCGACGCAGATTCCTGGGGGAGGACAACTTTCCATTGTGTTCGGCGCTTTGAAAGACAGCGGGCTGGGGTTTTTTTGGTTTTGTTTTTTTCTTTTTTTTTCTATTTTTTTTTTCCTCTGCTTCATTTGAAGTTGCTCTTCAAAGAGAATGAGCCGCACGCAGATCCAGGGGTGGTGGTGGTGGGGACACAAGCAGATGATGCCGTGCCGCAGGGCTGAAGATGGCAGCGGGGAGATGTGGGATGCTCCCCACCGAGCACAGAAAGACGGGGTGCCTCCAAGCATCTCCCTGGGGCGGTTCAGTGCAGCATCACCCCAACGGAGATGTGGCATATTACCCCAAGGGCATTTGGCAGCTCTGCCCACACACGCTCGGCTCTGCCAGAGACACCCACCTGCAAAAAGCTGCTCTGCTATGGGGGATGCCCAGTGCTGGCTGGCTCTAACACCCTGGGGATGGCATCACGCTGTGCTCCTGCCCCTCAGCTGGGGGAGCATCCCTGGCCCCACACCCAGACCCTCCTCTCTGCTGATGCCCACCATGGGAAGCCCAGCCCGTGGCCGAGGGTGGTGGCTTTTCAAAGCAGCAGGAATTTTTCTCTTCTTGCTGTGCTATGGGGCTGGGAGGGCAGCCCCCTGCTGCCCACCCCCCCCTCCTCCCAGCAGCCCTGCAGAAGTGCCGTGCCCTGCTCCGAGGAGCCGTAGCATGGCCTGAGCCCATCCACACGCCTACTGATCTGCCCAGAAACCCAGCAGCATCCCACCCCTGCAGCATCGGTGACCTTCATCATCACTGCACCAACATGTACCTTTTTGAGGCAGGAGGGAGTCTCAACCCTGCTGCTGGGATGGTCCCCTGTAACCAGTCACCCCTGTCCCCTAAATGCCACTGGCACCCTCCCAGCCACTGGGTGATTGGAGAAAGCCCAATAATGGGTGCTAGCAAGGAAGGAAGCACGTCCTCCCCCACCACCTCCAGGACCACTGGGACCATGCACAGCCCCCAGGATCACTGGCAACACCTGGGGGCAACTCCTCGCCCACCCTGGGCACTGCCATGGTGATGGTCCCCAAGGCCAAGGGGAGAGCCCTGCTCACTGTCCCCATCCCCTCCGGCACCTTGGGGACCTCAAAAAGGGCTGCTTTCCTCTGCACTGCTTCGGTGGGGTGCCGAGACCCCACGGGCCCCCATGCCCGCTGGGGGGGGCATCACACCAAGCTGAGCTGAGCATGCAGCACATACACATGCACAACTGCATCCAGTATAACCCCAGCACACTGGAATTACTCCAGTTAAACCAGTAAAACCAGTTGCAGCTTTTCCCTGCGAGGCCAGTGCAGTCCAATAAGCCCCGTTCATAGCCTGAACACGGGGCTAAACCCAGTACGGTCCCAGTGTGGGGCTTAACCCAGGGGATCCCAAACATGGGATTTTTACCCCACACAGGACAGGAGCAGGATTAAATCCTGCTCTGACCAGGAGTGGTATTAAACCCCATTTAGCCCAGGGGTGGGATTAAATACACCGCAGTCCAAACTCGGGGTTAAATCCAGTGCAGCCCAAAATGTGTGGTGAAATCCAGCTCAGCCCAGGAGCGGGGTCAAACCCAGCTCAGCCGAAACGTGGTGTTAGACCCAGCACAGCCCAAACATGGGGCTACACAGTCCAAATGCAGGGCTAAACCCAACGCAGCCCTGAAGTGGGGTTAAACCCCAGCTGAGCCCAAACACAGGGTTAACCCCTGTGCTGCCCTGGGAACCCGCTCATAGCTGGGTACCATGCACATCTCCACCCAACCCCCATGACACCCACTGGTGATGCCCAAGTGACCGCAGCCCCACCGATGTCCAAAGCCCAGCCCAAACCCTCCCCATAACCCGAGGGTCACCTCTCTCCTCCGTGGGGCTGGCAGCTGCTAGCAGGACCCACTGCTGGGAGGCTGGGGGGCCACCACACACCTCAGCATGCTGGAGGCTTCATGGAGGTCAGGCTCTTCTCTTACCCCAGCCGGGAAACTCCCACCCCAGTGCCCCGATTTCCGCCCTCCCCTGCTCCATCCCGCGGGAAGGAGAAGTCTCTGGCTCCCAGCTGTAACCGGAGGCTTCGGCGAGGGCCAAAACAGCGAGGGCTCTGTTAGCAGCCAGCAGCCCCAGCGCCACGCCAGCTGGCAGTGTTGCATTTGGAGGGGGGGAGAGAAGGGGTCCCCCCCCGTCCTCTCCATCTCCATCCCCATCCCCATGCTCTCCCCCACTAAGTCACGTGCCTTTTTTAGGAGAAATTCCTAAAAATAACCTCCCGTCTGTAAAGAAACCCACCAGTGCTGCAGCACCAGTGGGTTTCTTTACAGCTGGGATATTATTTTTAGGATGAAGGGATGGAGTTGTGTGGGGGGGCTGCGTCCCCACTGTCCTCCGCATAGGGCTGTAGGACAGGGACAGGCATGGAGCTGGATCTGAGGACACGGGTGGGACACGCTGGCAGGGAGCTGGGCCACCCTGTGATTAGAGCAGGGTGGGAAAGGCTTTTCCTGTCCCGGGCACTTTTTTGGATTTGGGACATTTTTCTGCTCCCGGGCTCAACCCAGATCAACAGAAGTTTTGGTGAACCTGTGGCTCCCAGCATGATGGGGGCAGCCGGGTACCAGCCTGCACCCCAGCATGTCACCCCCCCCCCCCCGGCAGCATCTGTACCCCTCAGAACAAATGCCCCCCCAATAAGCTGACCCTGGAGCTGACAGAAATGCACATGCATCCACATACGTAGGGCACGTACGTATATGTGAGCGCCTCACACACGCCCAGCTCCTCCTGATGCTCCCGATGAACCCCAGGCAGGAGAGGGGCCCCACAGCATCCCCCTGCCCGGTGCTCCCCCCTCCCCATCCCTCTCCGTGCTCCTGTGCCTGGGAGCCATTGGGCTTGGCTCCATCCCGAGGCACGAAGGCGCCCGGGTCAGCCAAAAACGCTGCGGGGAGGCAGAGCCAAAACAAACAGCTCACCGTGCTGCAGGACCAACGCTCCTCCAGCTACCAATTTGCTGTTGCTCCTTTTGCAAGACAAAATCCCTTTTAGGCCGGAGAGGGGTTTTAGGTATCATTAAGAGCCACCTGGGCGGTCAAAAAGCAGCCGCCACCAAAGGGTGGCCCGTTAACCCTCTGCGCCCCACCGGCAGCATCCCTGTGTGGCGGGGGGAGGATGGCAGTTGTAGACCCCCCCGGCAATGTGTGATGTGGGGATGGTGGTGCCAGGCTTTGGAAACTGGTGGGATACACATGGCTTGTCTTCTCCAAGCTTGGGAGTAAACCCTGCCTCCTCTGCTACGGGGAGACAGCCCAGGGGATGCAGCAGGGTGCGAGGCGCGTGGCAGGGACAGAGGTTGGGGAAACACCTCTCTGGGGCAGTACCTGTGTCCCCCTGCCTTGTGCCAAAAGGAGAGGTGGAGAAATGGCAAGAAGTGGGGAAAAGCTGGGGCAGAAGCCCACCGCCCTGCTGGGTTTGGGGGCTGTAGCACCAGGCCAGGGGATGGAGGCTGTGCCCTGCCTGAGTTGAGAAGGTTGGAAAAACACCCACTGTCTCATTTTCTGCTGGGGAGAAAAAAACACCCAACCAAGTTCTCTGGAAAGATTAAGTGCGATGGCATCCGAGCCGGGGTTGGGGGAAAGCAGGGCAACGCGGTGAGCGTGCTGACACATCTCCTTCCACGATGCTGGAGAGATGCCCCGGCTCCGCTTGGGGCCAACTTTGTTTACAGGCTCCTATTGTGTCTTTTTTTCCTTTTGGCATCCCCCCCTCTATCCCCAACCCCTACCAGTATTATAGTTCTGAGTAAACAAAAGCAAGCAACCTCTCACACCAAACATTTCAGCCATCCCAAACTTTCTCCAGAGGGGGGCTGCCCGTGGAATTTTCCTCATCCAAAAGAATTTCGAAATGTTCCCGTTGCAGCTTGCTCTGACTGGAGGCCAAGGCAGCTCTGAAATCCTTCACGAAACGCTCGAGCTGCCCTCTGCGTAGCCCTGGCTCTGGCTGGAGGCACCGAGGACCAGCAGCTGCCATGCCCCAAAATTCCACCCCCCTCCCCATGAACAGGGAAACCCTCCAGCCTGGTGCATGTGCCGGAGGGAGACAGAGGCACATCCCAGCCTGTGCAACCCCCCCAGCCCAGCCCATCACCTGAAGGAAGCCAGAAGGTCCTTCTGAGGCCAGATCCTGCTTTTTATTTTTTAAGCTGCTCCTACAGTTATTATGGGCTTGTGTAAAAGGCTGGTGCATCCCAAAGCAGCTGGTATTTCCCTTTGGAGGCATCTCTGCTCCACCAGCCAGGGGTGTGGAGGTGAAGCAGCTGCTGGAGCTCCTCCTCGGAGCAGTCAGCAGCACCCTGGGCACCAGGAGGGGAGTTTTCAGCAGTGATACCCACTCCCTGCTTGGACAGACTGGGCAGGAAGGGATGGTGTGCTCCATCCATTCCTGGGGATGGAGCGAGGGGCACAGTGCTGTCCCCTGCACATCCCTGGGAGGGGGAGGAAGAAATGTCCTCCCAGATAGGCCACAGCAATGGGTGCCACCTAAAAGTACTGCTCCTCCCTGGCCCACATCACATAGTCAAGGTGTGCACCCCAGTTCCAGTCTCCAACGTGGGCAAGCAGAGACCCTTAAGAGCTCCCTCAGCTCCATTTTAGGTACAGATGTGATGTGGGACCCACCAGACCCCGGTGTGGGGGTGCCAGCGCTGCTCACACCGCTGACAATGGGGACTGCAGGGTGGTCTCTGAAACAACCAGAGGGAGAAAAGCCTGCAAGAAAGCCAGCAAGCGCGGGAAGAAGCACACGAAGCTCAGCCCAGCATGGATTTGGCTGTCAACGCAGACCATTGTACTGGCCTAGCACGCTGATGTCCCCTGCTAGCTTTCCGGAACAGTCCCCAGATGGGTGTCACTGGGTAGGTGGTCCCGCAGCCTGACACACACCCGGACACACTGGGGAGCCCCCATATCCTCCCTCTCCAGGCACAAAGAGATTTTGGTGGCTGCAGCCCCTTGATACACCTACGCTGTCACCCCAGGAGGGCAAAAACTTAGCAGTACCCACTGCATCCCCACTCCTCGCAGCATCCTGACCCGCTGGGCGCAGAGTCCCGCTCCACCACAGCAGCACTGGTGGTGTTGGAAGGGGGGGTTAGATACCTCAGCTCCACGCTGGTCGGGGGTCTTGCCGTGGGACGGGGCTCCGCCGGGTGTCCCCGCTGCTTCTGCACCATTTCCCCGCGCCGCCTCACTGGGCTCTCCTCCTCCGCGGAGGCTGCTCGGTGGCTTGGCGTGGGAGTGGTCCTACCCGCCCCCCCCAGCACACACACACACACACACACACACATCCAGCAGCCCCCTCCCCTATAAGGCGGCCAGGCAGCGGCTGTGCGGGGAGCAGAGCCCCCGACACAGCAGATGGGGTCTGTAAGGTGAGGCTCCCCCAGGTGTGTTTGCCTTGGCCGGGGCTCAGGCCCATCTAATTACAGCTATAGAAAACATATTTAAAAAAAAAAAAAACAAAAAAAACCCCAAAAAACGAGGGGGGAAAAATAATCCTCTCCCCGGCGCTGGGGCCCAGGGTTTGGCCGGGGTTTCTCGGCAGGCCAAGCGCAGGCGATACAGGCTCTGCTGGCAGCAGCCCGGGGAGGGAGGGGTGTTTGTGGATATTAAAATGCAGTCGTAAAGGAGAATAAAAGGGCAGCCTTGTTTCAGGAACGAGTCTCCCAGGCTTTCCCCTCTCCCGGCATGCTCGGCACCTGGCCGGCAGCACCAGCAGCTCCCCCTTCCCGCAGCCCCCCTGGCCACCCCTGGCTCACCCAAGGACTGGGGTGCTGCCAGCGAGACCCCCAACCCTCAGGGGGTGAAGCCCTACACCCTCGGGTGGGAGCAGATTTGGGAAGCCATACCCCCTGCCCCTGCAACCCCCTGCACTGGGTTAAAATTACAGCTGTGGAGCTTCTGGAAAACTCTCCCCTGCACATCCCTTTCTCCACGCCCCCGCAGCTCCCTGCCTTCCCCAGGCAAGGCTGCCCGGCCCCAGCTGCTTGGTGGCAGCCACATGGCAGCACCACCGGTATTTCGCCGCCTGGCCTCCCCCCCTGCCTCCCCCCCGGAGTCAGAACAAGCCGGACAATGTTTTGGCTGGGGCTTAAAATTAGCCCCTGGCACCCAAACCCCTCGGTGCTTGTGCAGAGCAAGGGGATGTGGTGAGGCTCCAGGTGGCTCCCTGGCACCTCAGGGTCTCCCCCCATCCCCAAGGACCCGCAAACCTCTGCAGAAGCCCACTCCCTGGGACACCTCCTCAAATCCAACCCCAACACTGGATTTTGCCTCCCTGCAGCATCCCCTCTGCCTCTGTGCTGCCATGCCCAGCTCCAAAAAGTCACACCGGGAGGTTGGGGAGAAGCTGCAGGCATCAGCCCAGTAAAGGTGGCTCTGTCCTGGCTCCACTTGCTTGGCTGCAGATGGCCGGTGCACATCTGGCTTCACCGCTGCCCTCTGTCCCCTCCCCAAAGCAGTGAGGAGGTGGACGGCGGGCTGTGAGCCCTGAAGCCCCGCCATCCCTCCCTCCCTCCCTCCCTCCCTCCATCCCTCTGCCTTTTTCCCTGGCAGCATCCCAAAAGCCCAGGCTCACCCAGTCCCCGGTCCCCTTGGCGT
>QJSC01009461.1:517557-538391 GCA_003697955.1 Calidris pygmaea
CCCAGGGCTGCTTCCCAGCCAAGACTCTCGCTCCCTGCCCGCTGGCCGGCCGCCCCCATCCTACAAAACCCTGCATCCCGACAGAGGGATGCTCCCAGGCATCCCTGCAGCCTGCGACGGAGCCGCACATCCCTTCTCCTCCTCCTCACTCCAGACCTTGTAGCAGCATCATCCCAGCCCTGGAAACGGCTGCGGGATGTGGAAATGTGGCAGCCAGCCCCAGGCAATCGTAAAAACGCTCCCGGGGAGCGGGCAGGAACCTCTAACCTCCCTCTAACCCCTCTCATAGCACAGCAACCCTGCCAGAGCCTGGAAGGGAATGGGGGGGGGACTGCTGACACCCCCCCATGGCAGAGCAAACCAGCTCACAGAAGATGCTGGTGGCTCTGGCAGGCTGGAAAACCCCCTGGGCACCACCAGTGGGGACGGTGAGGGACAGGCCACCATGTTTTGGCTCCGACCTGGCAGGCGGCACGCGCCGGCTGCGACGGCCGGGTGACTAATGCAGCTCTTTAAACGCCTCCACCGGCACGGGAGCGTGGCTCCGGGTTAGGGTTTAATTATCTGCCTTCCTCTGCAGCCCGCCCTCTCCTCTTGCCTGAACTGCCGCGGGGACCCCAGGGGGACGGTGTCCGTCCCCCCGTCCCCGGCTGGTGCCTGCTGGCACCGAGTGAGCGGGGCCGCGGCAGGGAGCTGGCCGGGAGCACGCCGAGGCTGCAGCTGGGGGCTATAAAAAGCACGGCTGCGGCACGCAGCGAGGCACTGAAGAGGGGAATTAAACAAAATCAGGTGGCGGGGACGAGTTCGGGTGCTGGCTTCTGCAAGCGGGGCCGGCCCCAAAGCGCTGCTCCCCCATCGTTCCCTCCCGGCAGCCCTCCCGGCCAGGCTGGGGCAGAGTGGGGAGCTGAGATTGGGCGCTGGATGGAGGAGGCAGAGCCGGGAGAGAAGGCAACAGAGGGGGTCTAGGCTGGGGGAACGATGGCCGGCTCCGGCACGTGGGCTCCTGCCCAGAGACGCCGGATCTGGGCACCCAGCCTCCTGGCAGCTCGCTCTGGAGGATTAACTGTGCCCCGATTTATGGCCAGAGGTGGCTTTGCTGGGAGGGAGCTGGCACACCGACAGCGAGAGCAGGCGCCCCACCACTGCCCAGCACCCCTGTCCTGGTGGGAACCTCATCCAGTGGGGACAGCAACGGCACAAGCTGGGGACAGACAGGGGCTGGTGGCAGCTCCCCACTCAGGGACGCGCCATGTTTGCACAAGCCTGAGCTGGGGAAGGTCAGATTAATTTTAAACCTGAATAAACAAGGGGAGAAGGCAATGCCAGAGCTCGCCCTTCCCAGAGGGGATACCCAGCAGCAGGGCACAGCACCCACGGCACGGCCATGCCCAGCCCCAGGGGCTCACATTGCCCTAGGAGGGCCAGGACAGACCCAAATCCCAAATCCCACGCCTGGGGGCCTCCCTTTTCCACAAGGAGCTCCCGGCTGAGTCAGTGCTGGCAGCGGGGAGCGTGGCTCCCACTTGCCTTTGCAAAATCCCTCCCGCCTTCACGGGGGAAGCACCCGGACCCGGGACCCCCGTCCCACCGGGAACAGCACCAGGGCTTGCCTCTCCCCTGGCCTCGGCACACAACACAGTCTTGGAAAATAACCAGGAGGAATAAAAAAAATATAATAAATTTGTTTGTGGGTCAAGAGGAAAATGGAAAAAAAAAAAAAAAGTTTGTGCTTTTCGTGCCAAAAGGAAAATGAAAACCAAAACATTTTGTTCTAAATGATAGGCCTTGTTTAGTTTTCAGTGGTTTTACTTTTTTAAAATGGCTTGAGTTAAATCGAGCTAATTTTGGCTTCCAAACGTTACCTTGGGGTGGGGAATAAAATAAAATTAAAAAAAAAAAAAAAAATCAAAACATCTCATTTGGAAAATGTCAGAGCGAAAAGCCGTGGCTTTTCCAGCCTTGGGAAGAGCCACAGCCGGGCGCTGAACCCAGCCTCGGCTCACAACTTGCGACAGCCTCTCCGAAGCAGCTATTTTTCTAGAAAATAGAGCATTTGCTGTGCTGACTGACAGCCAGGAGGGCTTGTGCCCTGGTGCCCGGCTCCCACCGTGTCCCTTCTGCCTGTGCTGGTCCTGGGACACGCTGGGGCACAGAGGGACCCCGCTGCAGCCGGCAGCCCTGCGTGTGAGCCCAATCCGAGCCGAGCCGCTCTCCAAAACTCCTCTTTAAATGTCTTTTCTATTAGGTCAGCATTCCTGCGTCGCCCAGGGAAGGTGGTTACGGCCGGCAGCCCAGCACACAGGCTCCTCCGTGCCGGCTGCTGGCTCTCCATCAGCAAGCAGCCTGCCCACGCTATTAAATTACTGAGAAAAATGGATCGTTTCACCAAAAATTAGGTGCAGGAACCTCTCACGCAGTGGCAAGGCGAGCTGGTAATTGGAAATTCACAGAGCTGGCCACAAAGGCTGCCTCCGGCTCCGCTCCACCCTCCTCTGGTTGTGGTGAGGGATGGTGGAGAGGGGTTTGCTGCCATCCCTGAAATGCTGCTGCTGATGGAGATGCAGATGGTGTGCCCCAGGAGGGTCAAATGCTGCTGCAGGGTTCCTCTGTTCTTGGTAGACAGGGAAAATAAGTGAATAAAAGCTCTCAGGGACCCTTCCAGGCACTGCAGGAAGAAAATCCTCCATGCACGGCCAGACCTGCTCACCGTTAATCACCCTGCTGGGACATATCTCATGGGGACACTGTCTGGGGATGCAGGAAGACACGCAGTCCCAGCACCCGTCTCACTCTTCCAGCTGTGCTCCAGGGGTGACAACCAAGATGACCCTCCCCATGAACCTTGCCTCCCTTATGTCCTTCACCCATCCCAGGCACAGCACGAGCACCGCTGCTGCTCCCTCCATCTGAGCCTGGGCATCTCAGCATCCTCCTCCTGGACCACCACGAGTCCAAACCTCAGCACCTTCTCAGCTGAGCAGAGTCCTCCAAGGCATCTCCGGGGCAAACCACCTGGGCTCTCGGAGCTGCCCCGGCGTGTATCTGCAGCCTCCGGTTGGGAAGGAAGGATGGGAACGTGCAGCAGACCAAGGTCTGTGTCAACAGGATGCTCCAAGAGAACGGCCCCTCTGGAGTCGCAGGCCCCGGGGGGGGTCACATCCTGCTCCCTGTGTGCACCACTTGCCCCTGGTGCTGAGGGAAGGGGGAACACAGCAGCCAGAGGACCCCAAGGCACTGAGCCAGCTTTTGGGGTGCTGGGGTGCAAGGATTGTGGGCACAGTCCCAGCTAGAAAGGGGAAACGGAGCTGGGCACGGAATCGGGGAGGCCAGGAAAAAGGGATGCTTCCTTAGGCACAGCCTGCTCCAGGTGTAAAGCTGCAAAACTGAAAGCCAGGATGGGGTGGAGCAGCCCCAGGGGGGCTACGGAACAGACCCCTGGGAGCCTTGCAGGAGCTAAAGAAATGAAAAGCAGCTGAAGAACTGAGGAACCCCCCGGGGTTGCGTGTTGGCCCTTGCAAGACACGGATGGAGCAATAGCTGGTTGGGTCCACCAGCTCCTCCTAAGCCCTGAGGCCTCGGGCAAAACTCATGGAAAGCAAAGGAAAGGCTCCTGCAGACCTCCCCAGGGGCTGGTCCTGGCCCTGCAAGAAAGCCTGGGGAGATGCCAGCTGGCTGGCCCAGGCACCCTGCGTGACAGCGGCTTTCGCAAAGCCAAGCCGGGCCACCGTGGCCGAGCCATCCCCGGGGACCTTCGCGGGGGTGTTGCAGCACAGCTGTCGGGAGCTCTGTCGCAACACTGGCACGGCGCTGGGCCGGCCCACGATGGAGACCCTGCATTGTTTTCTCTCCTCGCTGCTTTTGCAGGAAGGCGAGGGCTGAATGGCGCCTTTCGCGGTGCTATTGAATTCAAGAGGCACTGATGCCCGTGCCGACCTTCATCAAAGAGGGGCTGGCAAATTCCCTGGCTCCAGCTGCGGCTATCGGTCTGGCCAGGATGAAGCCACGCAGGGCTTCTGGTCCCAAAGGAAGGGGCTGGTGAAAGCACAGGAAAGCGAAGGAAACAGCTGGACGGGCACGAGCCCACGGGGACGTGCTCCAGGGACGCTGTGCCCACCCCATGGCCTCCCCTGTGCTCTTCTGCGGGGACATCCACACCCCTTAGGGCTGGCAGCAGGATGGCAGGAGGCAGCCCCGAGGCCTGTTCAGAGCTCCCCAAGGTGCAACGGGTTGTGAGGGCAGTCCCTTTCTGCAGAAGACCCTCCCCAAGTTGCCTCAGCGATGATGCTCCCCCAAAGCTGGCAGCTTCTCCCACCCCCTCTCCCTCTCCGTGCATCTCCAGCATTGCCTTTTCAACAAGGCTTGGCGTCCCTTTTTTTCACTTTAGGAGGTGGGATAAACCAGAAGATGCCCAAATTACCTTCTTTCCACCATCAGGATTTCATTAGATGAAGGAGCCCTAAACTTTTCCACCTCTCCCTATAAGGCAATCTCTGTGGGTCCACAGTCATTTTTATTAGGCTGTTTCTATTTCGGCTGTCTCTGTATTCAGAGGAGGGGACCAAAGCTGAATGGCCTCTGGGGAGCCCAGGGTTGATTTCCAAAATGCTTGCAGCATCCTCCCCTTTCCTGGTGGATGCAGGGTCCTACTTGTGGTCCCCAGGTCCCTGGGCCAGGTCCCCAGGCCATCACCACCTGCATGAGCCAGCACCACGTCCCACAACACCAGGTCTCATCCGAGCTCCCTCCAGCCCATCCATTGCTTCCAAAAACATCTTCAGGAAACGTGTACGAGCAGGGCAGTGGCAGATGTCACCTTCAGTGAGCCAGACTCTTCTAAAATCCCTCGTGAGCTTTTGCAGCAAGGACCAATCCGTGATGGAGCAAGCCCAGGCTCTGCTGGTCAGATGCGACCACAGTGCATGGTCCCGCTAGGATGGAGGTGAGTCAGGTCTTTACAATCATTTGGGCTTCTTGTTTCCTTTCTCCTGGACCTCCCCCACCTCAAACACCGTAAGTGGAGGAGATGTTTGCCAGGTTTTTTTTTTCCCATGTCCCAGACTCATGCCACTGGAGAGAAGGATGAGTTGCATCTTCCAGCCCATCCCTCTGCCTGTACTGGAGATCCCGGCACACACTCCAGGGGCTGCGGGTGCTGTGATCATCCCAAAGAGCCCAAAGCACCCCCCGTCCCACCCCTGTGCCAGAGTGACTCAGAGACCTGGGAAGCAGCCAGACTCGAGAGATAATTCCTATTAACACACTGATCCCTGACACCGCAAACCTGCTTCTAATTTCCAGAGGAATTTTCCTTTTTCCATGGAAATGGTCCATGGGAATCTGGCTGCTAGAGAAGACGACTCAACCACAACTGCAAGGCATCTACACCCTTCCCCACCTTCCCAGCCTAAATGGGAGGAGAAAACTCATCACCGGTAAGTGCAGAGAGATTTGCTGGTAGGAACTTGGGTCGCAAGGTCACTACAAGCCCGGCTGGAGAGTTTTGGTGATTTTCACACATGCGATGCTGTTGTAACCACAGGAACACTTAGAAAAACCAAAAGCTCTCTAAACATCCCAGCGAGTCACCCTAGACATCCCAGGGCTAATTCCTGGTGCTGGCTTTGTATCAGCATCCCAAATGCCAGTGAGGCCCCGGCACGTCGCCTGTAGGGAAGAGCTCCTGTCCCATCCAAACTCCATCCTTGGCTACACCTTCAGCAGGGGCAGAGCCACCCTCTCCCATGCCTGAACAAGAAGAGGGGAAACGAGTTGGGAGAGATGCTGAAATTTTCTGAAGGGAGAAAAGCAGAGCCACAAGCCAGCACCTGCCCCCTCCTGCGGGAAGCATCTCGCGAGGGGTTCTTCTCCAGAGCCAAACCCGCGGGAGAAGAGGAGGCAAGAATCCTTCGGCTTGTTTAGCCTAATGAGGAAGCTATAAATACAGCAGGGTAAACACCGGAGAGAGAGAAGAGGTCTTGAACTAAAAGCACAATGTTGGCACGAACCCACGGGGAATAAGCTCTCCAGGAACGCACTCGGCAGGAAACTGGAGGGAGGTTGAGCCCTGCATGAGCAGGAAGAGTCTGGAGTTGCCTTTGAACAGGAGTGGAGCGGAAAGAGAGGATCTGAACTGAGTGCTCTGCTCATTCATGGCAGGTGATGCACCGTCACAATCCACGGGGGTTTCCCCACTCAGGATGCTCCAGGCAACCTGGGGGAGAAGGGTACCTGCAGGCTGGGGGATGTAGACGTGGGCTGCCTGGGGAGCCCACCCAGCATGACGGCTTCTGATAAACCCAGCAGCTGCAAAAGGGAAGCGCTGCCGCTGCCACGATGAAGACGGCGGGGAGACTCGGCGCGCCGTGAGTCATTCATTCATCCTTCACAAACAGGGCCCGCACTCAGCCAAGCATCCTCCTCCTCCCCCCCAACTCCCCCCCCCAACTCCGCCGCCGGGACAGCTCTCTGGTACAGGGAAAAAGTGGCTTATCAGATATGATCAAGTCAAGTTTTCCCCTCGCTGTGAGGTTCCCCAAAAAAGTGAAGTTCATGAAGCAGGAGGCAGGGCAAAACTGGAGCTGCTCTTCCCCCAGCTTCTTGCAGGCAGCCTTTGCCTTCAGCTGCAACCCCTGTGAACCCCTCCCCACCACCGTTCTGCACCCCACATCCCCCGTTCACCCACCGCTGGTGATGTCCAGCCCTGTGCACAACCCCACTGTCACCACTCAGCCCCCAACTCCAGCCCCACTTTGGCTGCCAAGGTCATTTCACAGCTCTCTGGAAAGGAGGTATGGCTCCTTTCACTCCCCAAAAAAGGCAAGATTTGTGAAGCAGAGGGTGTGTGGGTGCTGGGAGGACATTGTGGCCACGTCCTGTCCCTGCCCCTGCCCCAGGAGGGTCCTCCGCCAGCTCTCAGCACCCCGTGAAGCTCCTCTACCTCGTGCCAGGCTGGGATGCCGTGGGCTCCGTGCAGCCCTGTGTGTAACTAGTCTGCGACCTGCCCTCCTATAAACATAGACAGAAGAGAGCAAACACCCCACCTCCTCCTGCAAACGCGGCCAGACGTGGCTGTAGCCCGCAAGGAGCGGTCACCTCCCGGCACCCGAGGCGTTCAGCCAGCCCTGGGCCACTCGGTTGGGCTGTGCCACCAATGCCAGTCTGCCCAACACCAGTTTGGGCACAGCAACACGTCTGTGAGTTGCTGTAGCCCTGGGTTTCTCCCCACTGGAGACTAGGCACAATGAAAATAGGATTTCCAAGGCACCCCCAGGGCCCGTCACAGTGGGGTCTTGGTTTGCTGACAGCGGTGTCTGAGCCAAGCTCAGCCCCATGGCCCCCTCTGACACCCTTCACCAGCCCAGAGCTAGGGGGTGGGGATTTTGGGGGGGGGGGTGTGTGTGTGACAGCCAGTCACACCTGAGGGGGTGGCAGTGGGCACAGCCCAGGGCCAGGCACCCGCAGGAGCTGGCAGAGGATGGAGAAGTCGTGATTGAGACAGCATCCCAGGGCAGGGAGGGACAAGGCAGGCAGCGAGCCCTGCCAGTGCCTGCGCATGGGAAAGCGCCTCTTGTAATTGGGAGCAGCTTTTCCTTCCCCGGACCCCCCAGGAGAAAGAGGGGACCCTGCCAGGGAAGCGCTTTGCCTGGTGTTGTTCCAAGCCTTTCTCCAGAAAACTCTCCCCAAAGACCGGGGGATGGGGGTGGGAGGCTCAAAATTCGGGGGTGGGGGGCAGATCCCACCCCGGGAACCCAGCATCGGTACCCCCGGTGCTGCTCCCCCTTCTCTGCCTTGCCCGGAGATGCTCGGAGTTCCCGGGGGGACGGGGCGCTGGACGGGGGCCGGGGGCGGGGGGGGTGTGTGTGTGGAATCTGGGGAGGGCAAGTCCTTGAGGGGACAGAAACACACACAACACTACACAACTTTCCCCGGTACGAGCAGCAAAACAGCCAGCCCGCAGCCCTGCGCCCCTCACCGCGGCGTCGGGGCGTCGGCGAAGCCGTTCCCCCTCGGGCTGCGGACGATGGCGGAGCGGGGTTGGGGGGGCGGGAAACACGGGACACAGACAGACAGACAGAGGGTTTCCTACCTTCCTGCGTGGCGACAGGGCTATGTGTCCATGGCGCTCGGCGGAGCGGGGCCGGAGCCGGGGGGAGCGGAGCCGGGATGGGGAGCGGGGCCGGCGGCGGGGCGCCCGCTCCGGGCTGGCTGGGGCCGGTAAGGGCGGGCGGTGCGGAGCCGTCGGGGCTCCATTGGAGCAGGGCGCTGCCAATCTTACCGCCGCCGCCCCGGGACGCTTCCTGTCTGCCAGCCGCTCCCCACCTCGGGGGGACCCGTTACGGATCCCCGGGATGTGACCTCCCCTCCTCGGTGCAGAGTGTGACCCCGTCTGTGTCCGTCCCCCCCCCCCCCCCCCCCCCCCCCCCCCCCCCCCCCCCCGTCCCCCTCCCCACCCCGGGGGCTCGCCATCCCTTTCCCCCCCCAAGGGTCCCCCCAGTGCACGGTGACGCCCCCCAGCTGTCCGTACCCAGGAGGCGTACGGACACCCCCCCACACCACACCCCGGGGGTGACAGCTGTCCCCGGTGTCCCCACAGGGCATGGCCTCCCGCATAGGGGTCTAGGGAGAGATGGGGAAGGTCTCTCTGTCAGGGACTGTAGTGATAGCACGGGGCGTAATGGGTTTAAACCGAAACAGGGGAGATTTACATTAGTTATTAGGAAGAAATTTTTCACTGTGAGGGTGGTGAGGCACTGGAACAGGCTGCCCAGAGAAGCTGTGAATGCCCCATCCCTGGAGGGGTTCAAGGCCAGGCTGGATGGGGCTTTGAGCAACCTGGTCTGGTGAGAGGTGTCCCTGCCCGTGCCTGGTGATCTTTAAGGTTCCTTCCAACTCTAACCACTCTACGATTCTGTGATCTTTAAGGTCCTTTCCAAACCAAACCATTCTACCATTCGCCATCCCCTCTCCCCACATCCTGGAGGAGTGGAGGGAAGAAGGTCCTGCCTGTGCCTCAGTTACCCTTCCCCCTGGGAGGGGCATTTCTCTGGGGTTTGTTTTTTATAGTGGTTTCTTTGATGGGGAGGGCATAAGGTGAAATCTGGCCCCAGGGCTCGTGTACCTGAGCTGGAGAAAAGCCTCATTCCTCCTGCTGGCTTTTTTGGTGCATGTTTGCATGCCCCTTTTGTGCCACCCCTCTATAACCCTATCTTCTTTCCCATGGACTCAGGTTTGCTTTGCAATTTTATCAGAGTGAAGATTTTCAGGTGGAAAAAAAAAAACAAAAAACCACTTTGAAGGTCTGCAATGGGAAACCGGCTGGTGAAGACCCCCTGGTAACTTTACCCTCCCCTGGAACCTGGGGCCAAGTGTGGTCTGGGGGTCCCCCCTGGGACATGCTGGATACCCCAGGTGATGCCAGCAGGGTCGGTGCTGCTGGAGCTCGGGGGTGGACCCAGCGTTTCCCTCCACGCTGGGCACAGCGCCCGTGTGGAGATAAGGACCACGTGCCCCGGGTGCGTGCAGCACCCACGCAGCCCCAATTCTGCAACAACAGACCTCTCCGCAGCCTGGCAGGAATAAACGGGGTCGCAATCCCCCTCTGCAACCCTACAATAACAAACCTATCCTTGCTGGCGTCCTGGCACACCTCTGCAACCCCATAATAACACGCCCCTGAGCCATCTCACCTCCCGGGTAACCCTGCAGTAATAAACTGGCATTTTCCTTCATCCCAGCCCTCCCATGGAACTCTACAGGAGTGAATTTGGGGAGAGGTGGAGGCCACGTGTGAAGGTGACCAGCCCAGTGCCCGCATCGTCCCCCAGCCACACTGCGGGTGTTGCTCTCAGCTGTGGTTGGGGCTCGGTGCCTGCATCACCCAAGGAATAGCCTAGTGCGGCACATCTGCTTGTGGCCTGGGCTGCTGCCTCACCAGCCACATGTGGCCGGGTCCATCCCGCCTGCGCTACAAGAGCTGGGGCCGTGCCAGGGTCTGGGGATGTCCCTCCCCGCGTCAGTACCGTGTTGGCCTTTCAGGTGCTTTGCAGGAGGCTGTCTGGTCCCAGCAGCCCGCTCACATCTGCCCTGAGCCAGCGGCTCACGTTGATTTGGGGAGCCTGGGGACGTAGGAGGCGATGGTCCTGAGCAGACAGAAGTTTTCTCCACCCAGCTCCTCAACATTCCGCCTCCCCACAGCACTCCACACTCCGCGTGGGCTGGGGGACGACACCGAGCATCTTGCAGGAGGGATCATCCCTTCTGGAAGGAGCGGAGCCCGGGCGGGCTGCAGCAAGCATTTGGCCCAGGGTTCTCCCCCGGGAGCAGACCCTGAGCTTCCCCCAGCGCTTCGTGGTGCTCGCCGGGCGCCGGGAGCCGGGCTGCTTGGCGCCAGGGCTGGCGGGGAGCCACGGGCTGCTTTCTCCACCGCTGCAGCGCTGGAGAGACGAGCCGAGCTGCGGATCCGGGGAATCCCCCAGCTCCGCAGGGCCGGGGCCACCCATGGGGTTGGGAAGCTGCGAGCGGAGCTCGATTGTGAGGGGTCTTGGTGAGGAAGGTTGGAGATGACAAGACACCCCGCAGGCGTGCTGGGACAAGGGAGGCAGTGGGGCTCTGGGGCTTGCTGGACCACCAGCTCTGGGTAAAGCCAGCGAGCTGAAATGTTGGGTGAAAAAGGAGAGGGGGGGAAGGGGTCTGGCAGGGGCAGTGTGGGGTCTACCGGGTAAGCAGGGTGCTTGGGGGGACTGCAGGCACCCTGGAGTCCTCGAGGCAGGACTTTACACCTCCCAGGCACAGTGTGAGCGAGTCTGGCACACTCTGCAGCTCTGACGTGGCTCTTCCCCTGCTCCATCCTCAGGCTCAGGTGAAGATCATGACCTCCATGCACATGCTGGCTTCTCCATTCTGCTGTAGCACAAGCATTTACAAAAGGACACCTCCCACGCTGGCTGCAGCATCCCATGTAGCAGCTGATCCCCCTCTCAGCACTCTGGAAGGACTGAATTTGGGTACAGTAGGGTCTTCCCTCTCCTCTGAGCAGAGACCAGACCAGAGAGGGAACTGCCAGCTCTTGTCCAGGCAGGTCAAGCCTTGGACACACGAGCAGTTGGCTGGGGGTTATATTATGCTATCACAAACCTGTGCAGGACCTGCTGAACCAGGGCCATACGGGCTGTGCATTGCTCTCCCTCACAGCCCAAGGCTTTGCCTGACTTGTTGCCAGTATCTGCTCAAAGGTACCCTGAGCTGTTTGCTGGGAAGGTTCAGCCACATCCATGAACCAGGGTGGAGAGATTGGGAGGTGTGGAAACAGAAGCTCGAGAGCTGGAGTGGGATGAAGCGAGATGCGTCATTCGGATGTGCAGGTGTGGCGTTATGGTAACAAGCCAAGGGACGGGGATGCGGGTCCTCAGCCGCGCTGGATCCATCCGCACTTGCTGGATTGCTGCCTGGATGGCGCAAAGACAGATGGAAGAGGCTTGTGGGGACTGGGGACGAGTGCAGCTGGAGGCTGCAGTGTTCTCCCATGGTTTCTGTGCAAAGGCCACTGCCACAGGATGTGTCCCCTCCAGTGCAGGGCTGGCTGGTGGCATGGAACCTCTCCTGCCTGTCTAAGGGTGGTCCATGACTACGCAGCCTGTGCATGGATGGGGAAGGGGTAGTTCCAGGGTGCACACAAGCCCCGGGGACCGGTCCCAGTGTCTGTCCCTGACATCCCAGAGGTATGGGTGACTGTTCCAGAGAAGTCTGTGCCTGCTGGATGAGGGATCCATCACAGGGCAATGGGGCTGTGCTGGTCGGCACCATCTTATTTTTCCCTGCGTGGGACCTGTCCCATGAAGCGTCCTGCTCAGTGTCTTCGCTCGCACTGGCTTGGCATGTGGCCGGGCTCTGGCTGACGTACCATGGGCACAGCCCCGTTTGAAGTTCAGGCTTGTTGTGTGTTTACCCTGGCCAGGCGGAGGTGTACAGGAAACCAGAGAGCTCTGCTCCCTGGCTGTGGCTTTATTTATTATGGTCACAGCTCTGGCTGCCCACGCTGTGAAAAGAAGGTGGCAAAACCCCTAAGTGCTGCAGTGCGGCTCCAGTGCTCTGCTCTGATTCCTACTGATGTCCCGTGGCTGACAGCAGTCCTGTCCTGCAGAAGGATGGTGGGATGCTCAGTTCCACATGATGTTCATCCTGTCTGAGAGCAGGGTGGCTTGTCCCAGATGTGTCCAGCCACACCATGCCAGGAGAAATTGCTGATGGACCACCAGACCAATGCCACACTTCAGGCACTGGGACCTGGATGTCCCAGTTTGGTTGCATCTTCCCTGTCTCTTCATCTCTGCTCTGCAAAACAGCAATGAGCATTGCCCTAGGTCTCTGTATCCACATCCCTGCTCCAGGGTTTTGTCTTCATCCATCTCCATCACCCCAGGAAAGGAGGTGCAGGGGAGACAGCCCAGCTGCCACCCCGATGTGCGGAGCCTGGGACTCACCTGCTCTTTGGGCTTGTGGGACCCCAAGCTGTTCATTGCCCATGGCCAGCAGCTTCACACAGTCTGCTCCAGCCCTGCTGCCATGGCAGGTTCTCGTCCTGGAGAGGACACCATGGTGGTGACCATGGTTGCTTCAAGGATGGAGCTTAAGGATTGGAGGCTCCTGAGGACAGGGAATGTGTCCCTATGGGGCTGGGGACAGGCATCCAGATGGAGACTTGAGCCACTCCAGCTGCTGCCCAAAGCCACGCACTGCAAGCACCCGGGTGAGAGCTTGCGAAGTACTGCACGCTGCAAGACACGGGCAAACTCACAGCCGAAGAAGTGAAGCAGAGAGAGGAGACATTATACACCCGGCTATTTATAGGGGCTGCCCTTCTGCCAGGTCCTGACGGGCAACAGCGAGGGATGGGCTGGCTTTTAGGGAGCTCTGTCCAAAACCACCAGCCAGCAACCTGGGGACATGAGACAAAACCTCTCAGTGGCTGGAGGGCTCCTGGTCCCCGTGGAGTCACGCGGCTGACCGGGCTGCCTTGCTATTAAAAGGAGAAAAGGCTAGTGAGACGATAAACAGGGGGAGGAGAGCCAGCTGCTGGAACCCAGCGTGACTTGGCCTCCCTGGGCAGGCAGCTGGAGCCCATGGCGTGGCATGGACTAAACACTTGGTCTGAAATCACGGACAGGGAGGTTTGAGCCACAGAGAGTTAAATCTCTGGAGGGCACAGAGGGCTGCCTGTGAGGAGGATTTTTAGAGCTGGATATTAATTTTTTTGTCTTTGGGCATTTCAAGACTGTGTTTTCCACAAAAAGAAAGTCCAGGCAAGGATTCGCTCAAGGGCCATGACAATATTTGAGTCTGACTTTCTGAAGGTACGAAATTTATAGCGTGAGATAGTGAGCAAAAAAAAAAACAACCAAAAAAAAACCAGAGAAGTGGAACATGAGAAGTTATTTCCAAAGGAAAAACTGGAATGTTTCCTTCCAGAAAGGCTGGCCATAACATTTGAACGCTGCTAGATTCCACCTCTCCCTGCTCCCTGCTGTTGTGGAGGGTGGATTTGTCTCCTGGCTCTGGGCAGCTGGAAGCTGCCCACAGAGCCACCTCCTCGGCTTTGCACAAAGAGACCCTGCACAAGGACAAGGCTTGGCTGCTTCCCAAAGCCACCAATGATTACAGGTTGGCTTTTCGTTGTTCAAACCCAGGCATATATCACCCACGTACCCGCTCCTCAGTCCCTCGGCAGAATAACTCTCCATCTCCCCAGCAAATCTCAGCAGAGCCAGTGATTCTGCTATTCCTGGGACAGCTGCCTTCTCCTGCTGGAGACGCTTCTGCTGTGCCTTCTGGACCAGCTCCACTGGTTCTGCTCTGGCTGTTGGCGCGTTGCCTCCAGCAAGGCCTCCTTAACCCCTCCAGGCTGATATAAAGTCAGAGAAGAGCATCATTGGGAGCTGCCATCAGCTGTGGATCAGGGCAAGGAGGTGTCCCTTCTTGTGTATGTGCTCCTTAAGGCTGGTCCTGGTTGTGGACCATAGGCTATGGTGATACTTTATGCTGACATGAAAAGCCCCATGAGCCCGGATCCATGCCTTTGGGCTCTGGGTGACACTGCAGCATGGAGAAACAGGAAATACTGGGAAACAGGGGAAAGATGGGGGAGACTCAGAGCGCGGTCCTCAAAACCTTCCATCCTGAGGGATCCCCTGCTCCACTGGGGAGTGGCATGGCTGGAGCAGGGGGGTTTTACCCAGGGACGGGCATGGGGTAGGTTTGGGAAAGCAGCAGCCCCCCAGGCTGGATCATGGGCTGCTCTGCAAGGGCTGGGAGGCTGCGGGAGGAGGGGAGTAGGAGCAGTCCCTGACCAGGCCCAGGCATCAGGCAGCCATCCATCCCAGCTCCGTTCTCGGGCTGTGGCTGCCCTCTCCCGGCTGAGGACTAGGGCTGAGCTTCGTTTCCCAGCCGGCATCTGCCTCCTCCGGGGTCCCCGTCTGGCTGTAGCCCTGTGTCTCGCCACCCCTCTGTCCCCTGTCCCTGCTCCACAGGGTCATCAGCTCCCAGTAACATCAGCCCACACAACTGAAGTTTCCCTGAGTAATGTCTGACCCCTCTTTCACTGCTGAGAAGTCATGGCAGGGGTGAGGACAGGGTCAGGCTTCAAATCCCTGAAAGCTGCTCCTTGCCCCTTGTTGATAAAAGCCACTGTGATACCTAGTGCCAGGGATGTCATGGTGGCTTGTTCTACAGCAGGTGACAGGGACACCTCTTCTCCTTGTTCCAGGTCTCCTGGGCAATGTTTGACCCCTCTTTCACTGCTGAGAAAGTCATGGCAAGGGTGAGGACAGCATCAGGCTTCAAATCCCCAAAAGCTTCTCCTTTTCTCCTTGGTGACAAAGAGCACAGTGAAACCTAATGCCAGGGATGTCGTGGTTCTACAGCAGGTGACAGGGACAATTCTCCTCCATGCTCCAGATCTCCTGGGTCCCTGGTGCTCAGGGTCTTTGCCTGGTGCAGTGAGAGCCTGAACCAGAGATTTGGGGTTATTTGTGACAAGAGGGCCTAGTAGTTGTTTGTATCCATAGAACCTTGAAGTGTTCAGTAGTAGTTCGTATTTCTCTTATTTTTCTGTCTTAGACGGGTAGTGTAACCTTGCAGGTGCTTGCTTATCTCAAATAAGGGATGGGAGGATGGCACTAAGGCGCTTGAAGCCGAGGCCGAAGCTTCGAAAACCAGCCAAAACCAGGCCNGAAGTGTTCAGTAGTAGTTCGTATTTTTCTTATTTTTCTGTCTTAGACGGGTAGTGTAACCTTGCAGGTGCTTGCTTATCTCAAATAAGGGATGGGAGGATGGCACTAAGGCGCTTGAAGCCGAGGCCGAAGCTTCGAAAACCAGCCAAAACCAGGCCTGTGGTTTGGACGAACTCCAAGGATGATCTGGGCCTGCGCCGGACACAGAGGTGAAAAGTTTACAGCAAGGAAGACTACTAACTTCATCCCTGAGACCCCCTGCCGACCACTACCAAGAAGCACTGCGCAGACTCAGGGGGGCGGGAAATTCATTTGCATAAGAAGCAGGGAAAGTTAATGCATATGTATAGGCGTTGTGTCACACCTGTTGAATATGTATTAGTTAGGGCCATAAACACAGAACTCTGTTTTGGGTCGGCACGCACATCTTTGGGAAGGATCCCATGTGCGTCCGGCGCTGAATAAACACACCTCCTTTATAACCCTCCAAGGTTGTAAAGTCGTTGCTCCGCGCGTCAGTGAGAAATGGGCTAAGTTGTGCTTCAGCTAATTGATATATTCTTGTTAGTGTGTCTGTATTAACAAAGGAGGCTTAGTGATAGTGGAGTCTCCTAAAGTGTACCCAACTAATCCTTAGAAATGCCCTGGGTCTGTCCAGGGATCCTTGTTTACAGAACGTTATCTAGGTGAAGACTGATAAGTGGACTAAGGACTGTGAAGGCTGACTAAGGACTGTGAAGGCTGATAAGTGGACTAAGGTCATCTAGAGGGCGACTGATGAAGATGAGGATATGACCACCTGATGAAGTAAACGACCACCAGAGTGCTTGTAACTACTAACACGGGACAGTAGATAGTAGCAAAGACTGTGAAATAACGTGTAGCGTAATCAATTAATCAAAGGCATGTTTAGGATAATGATTTCGTAGAGTAGGTGTGTGTATGTCTTATAAGGTGAAACGGTGTGAACTAAACCTGTAATAGGTTAGGCGGTCGGGAAGAATGTGAGCTCCAACTTCTCAGCCAATGAGAAGAGAGACAGAAACTTAGGTGACCAGGTAGGCTATAAATACTTGAAAGCTGAAAGATGGTGTGTGCATCTATTTTTGGTGCACCCGATTCAGCGCTGTTTCGTACAATAAATTTTTTTATACTTTTTAATCTTTGATTCGGTGACTTTGTTCTCTTGTAAATTCTAAGTGTGAGCCAGTGTTTCTCACACCATCGACATCAAAATCAAGATCACATGACAGAGACAATCATCACAATCATTCTCTGAACAGCCCAAAGGTTTTTCACCTCTTAATTCCATTGGTATCACTTTGAGATAATGACTAAGAGGCAAAGTAAACTTTCCCCAGGTAAAATCAAATTTGTAATTAGCAACAGGATCCATCATACGATGCCCGAGATATGCAGATATCCTAATAATGGCATATCTCATATTATACACCTGAACACTAGCGCACACCAACAAAGCACACCTGTGCCACCGCATCCAAACACAAACCAAATATAAACCAGTCAATATATTTGGCCAGTTAAACACCACTGCATTAATTAACTTCATACAAAGCTATCTAAAAATACCATATAAAATATTCTGTAGGAATGACACAATGTAAGCTGTCGGTTCTCCCTGAGCAAGCTGGAATTCAAACTATTCAGGCAATCTTATCAGAGCTTGGGTCATACCAAGGTTGTCTGCCCCATGTTGGGCAGCAATAAATCTGTCATGGTTTCAGCCGAATTTACCAAAACCAGACTGACAGATGGCCCTTCCCCCCCCTCCCCCCCCCCTCCCAAAAGAGAGGAGAGGAAGAGATAAGGAGATTTAGAAGTTTAGAATGAACTAAACTACTTTAATGAAGAATTAATATTGAAATAAAAAAGAATAATGAAATAGATACAATATATAGGAAACCATATCAAGCTCCCAGGATGACAGTCACGTCACCAGCAGGCACTGGGGAAGTCCCAGACTGGACTCAGTGATGGATGGGAACTGGATTCCAGCTCTGGAGTCAGGAACACGTGGATCGGGATCAAAGGCAGATGAACAGCGTCCTCTTCAGATGTTGGCCATTTTAGAAAGAGAGCTGACCCTTTGATCCCTCAGCTTTTATACTGAGCATGGGGCAGATGGGATGGAATACCCCTGTTGGTCAGGTTTGGGTCACCTGTCCTGTCCTGGATATCGAGTTTCTCAACAGAAAACTCAGATATTGCAGAGGCAAGTAACCTACATGGGATATTGGCTGTCTGGAGGACAACAGGAACTGGGAACGGAATGAAAAGAAGCCATATCCTGAACCCCTCTCCCTCAGACAGTAAAAGAATTCAGAACCTTTTTGGGAATGACAAGTTGGCGTCAATTATAGATTTACAACTATGGGATGATAGTAAAACCTTTATATGAACTTCTGAAAAGTAATCCTACTCACAGAATCTTCATGGCTGGAAGGGACCTTTGAGATCGAGTCCAACCATACACACACACAAAAAAACCCCACGCAAAACAAAACAACCAACCCAACAATCTTGGGTACTAGAGCATGCCCTGAAGTGCCATATCTACATGTTTCTTAAATACCTCCAGGGATGGTGACTCCACCACCTCCCTGGCCAGGCTGTTCCAGTGCCTGACCACCCTCTCAGTAAAGTAATTCTTCCTAATATCTAATCTAAACCTCCCCTGCCACAACTTCAGACCATTTCCTCTGGTCCTGTCATTATTCCCTTGAGAGAAGAGGCCAACACCCACCTCTCTACACCCTCCTTTCAGGTAGTTGTAGAGGGCAATGAGGTACCCTCAATGAGGCACCCTCAGCCTCCTCTTCTCCAAACTAAACATGCCCAGTTCCCTCAGCCTCTCCTCATAGGACTTGTTCTCTAGACCCCTCATCAGCCTGGTGGCTCTCCTCTGGACATGCTCCAGCACCTCAATGTCCTTCCTGTAGTGAGGGGCCCAGAACTGGACACAGTACTCAAGGTGAGGCCTCACCAGTGCCGAGCACAGAGGCACGATGACTTCCCTACTCCTGCTGGCCACACTATTCCTGACACAGGCCAGGATGCTGTTGGCCTTCTTGGCCACCTGGGCACACTGCTGGCTCATGTTCAGCTGGCTGTCCACCAACACCCCCAGGTCCATTTCCGCTGGGCAGCTTTCCAGCCACTCTGCCCCAAGCTTGTAGCGTTGCCTGGGGTTGTTGTGACTGAAATGCAGGACCCGGCACTTGGCCCTATTAAACCTCATCACATTGGCTTTGGCCCATTGATCCAACCTGTCCAGGTCCCTCTGTAGAGCCTTCCGACCCTCAAGCAGATCAACACTCCCACCTAGTTTGGTGTCATCTGCAAACTTACTGAAGGTGCACTCAATCCTCTTATCTAGATCATCAATAAAGATATTAAATAAGACTGGCCCTAAAACTGAGCCCTGAAGGACACCACTGGTGACCGGCCACCAACAAGATTTCACCCCATTAATCACAACTCTCTGGGCACGGCCATCCAGCCAGTTTTTTATCCAGTGAAGGGTACGCTTGTCTATGCCATGATTCACCAGCTTCTCCAGGAGAACGCCGTGGGGGACAGTGTCAAAGGCCTTACCAAAGTCCACGTAGATAACATCCACAGTCTTCCCCGCATTGAGAAGGCAGGTCACGTGGTCATAGAAAGAGATCAAGTTGGTTAAGCAAGACCTCCCTTTCATAAACCCATGCTGGCTGGCCCTGATCCCTTGCCTGCCCTGCACTTGCCATGTGAGCTCACTCAAGAGGATCCTCTCCATGATCTTTCCTGGTACTGACATCAGGCTGACAGGCCTGTAGTTTCCCAGATCCTCCTTCTGGCCCTTCTTGTAGATGGGTGTCACATCGGCCACCCTCCAGTCTTCTGGTACCTCCCCTGTTGACCAGGATTGTTGATAGATAATGGAGAGAGGCTTGGTGAGCTCTCCCGCCAGCTCCCTGAGTACCCTTGGGTGAATCCCATCCAGCCCCATAGATTTATGCGTGTCCAGGTGCATAAGCAAATCATTAACAACTTCCTCCTGGAATACGGGGTGGTAGTTCTATTCTCCATCCTTATCTTCCAGCTCAGGAGGCTGAACACCCTGGGAGTAGCTGGGCTGACTACTGAAGACAGAAGCAAAGAAGGCATTAAGTATCTCAGCCTTCTCCTCATCCTTGGTTGCAATGTTCCCCTCCGCATCCAGTAAGGGATGGAGATTCTCCCTGACTCTCTTTTATTGATGTACTTATAAAAACTTTTTTTTTGGTCCCTTATATTAATGGCCAGGTTGAGTTCGAGCTGGGCTTTTGCCTTCCTATTTTTTTCTCTTTATAACCTAAGATCTCTGTACTCCTCCTGAGTTGCCTGTCCCTTCTTCCAAAGGTGGTAAACCCTCCTTTTTTCCCTAAATCCCATCAAAAGCTCTTTGTGTTCAACCACACCAGCCATTTTCCCCGCCCTTTAATCTTGCAACACATGGGGACAGCCTGCTCCTGGGCCTTTAGGATTTCCTTCTTGAAGAGCGTCCAGCCTTCCTGGACCCCTTTGCCCCTCAGGACTAACTCCCAGGGGACTTTCCCAACCAGAGTTCTGAACAGGCTGAAGTCCACCCTCTGGAAGTCCAAGGTGGAGGTACTGCTAACCCCCCTCCTTACCTCACTAAGAATTGAAAACTTGACCAATTCATGATCGCTAAGCCCAAGACGGCCTCTGACCACCACATCTCCCACTGGTCCTTCTTTGTTTGTGACAAGTAGGTCTAGCAAGGCACCTCCCCTGGTAGGCTCACCTACCAGTTGTGTCAGGAAGTTATCCTCCATACACTCGAGGAACCTCCTAGCCTGCCTGCTCTCTGCTGTGTTATATTTCCAGCAGATGTCCGGTAGGTTGAAGTCCCCAACCAGAACAAGGGCTGGCGATTGCGAGACTTCAGCCAGCTGCTTATAGAATGCTTCATCAACCTGCTCATCCCGGTTGGGTGGTCTATAGCAGACTCCCAGCACCAGATCTCCCTTGCTAGCCTTGCCCTTCATCCTTACCCATAAACACTCAACTTTATCATCACTGGAATCTAGCTCTATACAGTCAAAACACTCCCTAATGTACAGAGCCACACCTCTGCCTCTCCTTCCTTGCCTATCCCTTCTGAAGAGCTTATAGCCATTCATCACAGCATTCCAGTCGTGACCGTCATCCCACCACGTTTCTGTGATGGCAACTATATCGTAGTTTTCCTGCTGTACAATGGCCTCCAGCTGCTCCTGTTTGTTGCCCATACTGCGTGCATTCATGTAGAGGCACTTCAGCTGGGCTCCCAATTTCACCCCCATCCTTGGCCCTTTACCCCCAGGCTCATTACCATTGGGTCTGGTTTTATCCCCTTACCCCTTTGATTCTAGTTTAAAGCCCTGTCCATGAGCCTTGCTAACTCTTGCCCTAGTACCCTTTTTCCCTTTTGGGATAGGGTTTTCCCATCCTTTGCGAGCAGACTCAGTGTCCTATACATCAAACTGTGATCAGAGAACCCAAAGCCCTGCTGGTAGCACCAGTTTTGGAGCCAGACATTGATCTGTCTGGTCTTCTTGTTTATCC